>JASPKP010003896.1:0-7500 GCA_030674155.1 Stramonita haemastoma
TTCCCTGCTTTTTTTTCCCGTGAGGCGAAATCCTGAGCACCTACTTGTTAACCATTAAAACTGTCGTTGTATTTTTATATAAAACTAATTTTTTGCATATTAATATAAAACAGTATGGAATGTTTTTTATTTCAAGGAGGTTTCTGCATGCCTGTTTTAACATTGAAAAAAATTTAGAAAAACAAAAACCGAAAACATGTTGACGTAGAGCATGGATTTTTTTTTTTAAAAGCAATATACCAAGGGAAAACCTTTTACCTCCATCAGTCACAAAAAAAAATGGATTATTTTGTCTTTTAGAAATAAAATATTCCTCAGATATACATGAAGGTATCCTTTAGACCAAAAATTTTATGTGAAAATCAATCGGTGAAAAATGTTCATGGTGAATATCGAACATCGTCTTCGCGACATCATCTGACTGTAGCATTCAGTCTGTCACAAAGTGATAATTTCATTTCTCATAAAGAAAAAATAAGTTTTTCCCTCAGAAATACCATCAGGCATCTCCTTTTGATCAGAAAATTTGCCGCGATACCAATGGCAAGGGACAAATATTTACAGCCACTTGGAACATCACTTACAGTTACTTCAAGTTTGAAGCCTTCAAAATCATTTTCTGAGCCAGCTTCAATGGATATTTCCAGCAAAAAATTTTTCCCATATCAGTGACTGCCTTTTTGGTGCTAAGCGAATCCCATAAATTACATTGTTTTTGAATCACAAGTGACGCGTGTTACCATTACTAGTAACGGAAACTGTGCTGATGAGCCACAAAACGTTAAACACCCTAAGTTTGGTGACGTGATGTGCCTGCCATGGAAGGGGAATAATCCATTCGGCAACACAATGCACCTACAGAGTGCTAAAGGTTACATAGTCCTCACATTTAGGAAAGCTCCCATGTGTGACCCATGGACTTTTTTTTTTTTTTAATCTAATTTTTTACCAATTTTTGTTGTCACAATATTGTTTTTCTGTAATTACTGTTCTTCAAATTTACCCAAGATATATGATAAAAAGGATGCACAAACTTTACACCAGTGAAAGTACAATGCACTAGTTTCAAATTTGGTTTTAAAAAAGTGAATCATCAATGCAATAAAAAAAAAAAAAGTATCAGAGACATTTACCGGATTTTATCCAAGGAGAACAAAAGGGAGGAAGAAGCAAATTTATATCAACTTTTTGTCATGTAAAAAAAAAAAAAAAAAAAAACCTTCCACACACAAAGCCCTCTGATGAGCACTCTTCGAAGCAATGCCTAAGGAAGTATCAACACACACAATCATTGTAAAATTCTTAATAAAAATTAATTAATTATCAGAGATGAGAATGGGGAAAAGTGAAAAAAAAAAAAAAAGAAAATGTGGTGGGTGTTCAAGAGGTAAAACTCGTACGCATGTCATGTACATGAATGTTTTGAGGTACATCACACAACTTTTTTTTTTTCCATTACATCCTTCCCTTATCTGTCTCGCATCCTTTTTTTTTTCCCCCATTACATCCTTCCCTTATCTGTCTCGCATCCTTTTTTTTTCAATTACATCCTTCCCTTATCTGCCTCGCATCCTTTTTATTTCCAATTACATCCTTCCCTTATCTGTCTCGCATCCTTTTTTTCCCCATTACATCCTTCCCTTATCTGTCTCGCATCCTTTTTTTTCAATTACATCCTTCCCTTATCTGCCTCGCACCCTTTTTTTTTCCAATTACATCCTTCCCTTATCTGCCTCGCATCCTTTTTTTTCCCCATTACATCCCCCTTTCATCTGTATCGCATCCTTTTTTCCCCCATTACATCCCCCCTTTATCTGTATCGCATTCTTTTTTTCCCCATTAATCCTTCCCTTATCTGTCCTCGCATCCTTACCTTCTGTGAGTCTGGCCTTTCCTCCAGTGGGCTGACACAGCACTGTGGAGCAGCCGACACACAGGACCACCGTCTGTGCATGACTGAAGACTGTGGTGATCTTGTAACAGCCTGCACACACACACACACACACACACACACACACACACACACACACACACACACACACATTATATGTATAAAGCCATCACTGAACTGCTGGCATCAAGGTAAAAAAAAAAAAAAAAAACCCTACATGAAGACAAATACTTCCACAAAAACACATCTGCATACACACAGGCACGAGGACTGAAAAACGTTAAAAAAAAAAAAAAAAAAAAATTTAAACCACTGCCATCTCCTAAGCATATGAGCACAATTTTCATCTATTCTTTCTACATCATTTAATGAATTTCTTTTACTCCACATTTAGCGCTCTGCATTTTGGGGGGGGAATTTTTTTTCTGTCCCTGCATTTTTTCCAGTGAGCAAAAATCCCGAGCACCTACTCATTTAGAACCCTTATAATTGTGGATCAGGAAGGAAGGTGGCAGAATGGTTAAGACGTTCGCCTGCCAATATGTAAACAGGTGAGTTTCTGGGTTCGTACCCAGCCTCGCCCTTGCGTCCCAGTTTGACGAAAAAAATCGAACAAAATGTCAAAGTCATTCAGATGAGACTCACACCAACTCCTTCTAACACTTTTAGTTCCGTAGTGGGAGAGAAAAGAAGGCAGAGGCCGAAAAACTTAACAAACCAGCATCACTTCTCACCTCCTCTCATCCCCCAATGCCAGAGTCAAAAGCCACATTGCACATTTGCAATGCCAGAATAGCTAAAAGTCTCTCTTAGTCCCAGTCAAACAGCGCTATTTTTGCACCGAGGTTAAGTAGCTCCTTACACAGTAGCCTACCAGACTAACAGGCCTAAAGGCACGTAGCCCGCCCCCCCCCCCCCCCCCTCCCCCTGTGGAGGCCAGATTTCCAGATTTCCGGAGATGTGATATAACACAGATGTCTACCATATGTGGCGGTCAACAAAATAGCCTATCTGTATGTCTAAAGGTCTATGCGTTCTAATTATTTTGTTGCTGTTATGATACTGATGGTCAGTGCACAAAGTACAAATCTCTTTAAGTAGGCTACTTCCCTTTTAAAGATATAACTAACATTACTTTTCAACGCAAAGATTTAAGGCAGTAATTATTCCATAAAACCAAAAAGCACGCCCGACATTTTACTTTAAGGTAGGTGTTTGCACGCGCGCACACACACATAACACACACACACGCACGCATGCTCGCACGCGCGCGCACACACACACACAAACACACACACACACACCAGAGAGAGAGAGAGAGAGAGAGAGGAGAGAGAGAGAGAGAGAGAGAGAGAGAGAGAGAGAGAGAAAATGAATGCTGTCATTGAAATTTAATTTTAGACACAATGTGCTTTTCCTAAGTTTTTTTTCTTTCTTTTCTTTCTTTCCTTTTGTTTGTTTGTTAATTTGTTCTTGACTAGATCTATATGAATAGAAAAGTGACCAGAAGATGGAAGACAATCACAAAAAATCCCTAAACCACTCTTACACTGAACGTGGTATGCACACACACACACATGCACGCACGCACACGCACGCACGCACCCACGCACGCACGCACGCACACACACACACACACACACACTCTCTTACACTGCTAACACAGCACACACTAACAGATGCTCTACACATGAAGCAGACACAGACAACGAACACTGAATAACACAAATGAACTTCTAGCTGTTACATTTACTACTTACAGATCGTTTTACAGCACCATTCTTTCACAGAGTAATCCATGTATATCGAGCAACTCTGGGCACTTATTAACATTCACATAGAAACACAACTTTAGATTTTATGAAAACTTTTGTCGCATTAATCGGAAAGCGTGGGTTTCTCAAATACAGAGAAATAGTAGGGAGCCTGAGCCAGCCTGCCTGCTGTGCTATGGAATTTCGCTTACAGTGTAGCCGAATGGATAGGGTCAGTCACAGAATAACAGAGCCAGCGTTGCGCTAACTAAAGAGTCAGATTTTGGGAAGGGTAAACTGCCGTGGACTGTAAACCGAGGCCCCATGTGCGAGCGCACGCATAACATCTTGCGCACAAATTAAAACACAATGAAAAAAACAGTAATACACAAAAATATATCATGTATCAAAATCTTTTCACATACCTGGGCACTTAACGTCCATGAAGTAGGAGTTTGGGCTCTGCACCAGACGTTTGAGTTTGCATTTCCTCTTCTCTTCCTCCTGAGAGGGGTGAAGCAAATCTTTCGCAAGCTGAAAAAGGAAAAGAAAAAGAACACTTCATTATTCAACCACACAACTTTAAGCTGAAAAAGGAAACGAAACACTTCTTTAATCAATCAAAACTGCTCTACTATTCTAAATAATTTCACATCAATAGTGCTTGATACATTTTTTTCTTTTCTGTTTATACTTTTCTCTCATAAAAAGTTGAGAAAAAACATTTTTCCTATTAAAAAAAAATCTACCATAAAAATTCAGAACAGCAGGAAGAAAGCACAAAGGTTTTGAGGGATGAAAGTAAAGAAGTGGGGTAAAAGAAGCAGATTTTCAAAAAGGGCCCACTGTCTACTCTGATGATTCAACTCTAAGACTTTTTGGAGCGGAGAAAAAGTACTTCTGGTTTAACGCTATACTCTATTCTACACTAGTGACTTTTCTAAAAGGAGATGGGGGCTTTTTGTTGTTTTTTTCATGTGAGCACTTATAAATTTTCCCCCACTTTATAATTTCTGCATTATGCCCCCACCAAAAAAAAAAAAAAAGCTTTTTGAAAATTCACAGCAGCTAAACCACACAGTCTTGAAACCCAAAGACTTCCCTTTCAGAAGTCTATGGTCACAATTGTACTGTGGGATATACAGTAAAAGTTGACTTAGTATTGGCAGTTGGTCTTGGTCAATCCAGACAGCAGTGGATTAATCAACAGTGGGTTAATAATTAGTGGAAGCTAAATTAATCTCTTTACATATTCAGCCTATTCCAAACAAATGTTTGGCTCTGACATAAAAAGTGGATAGTTCATGTTTATAAGGATATTCTTTACACTATAAGACTATCAATATGTGCTGGCTCAAAAGCTAGTCTACTTCCAGTTTATTACCTTCATTTTCATCAAGGTCAAGCATACGTTGATTCTTAGCATCACTTCACAATTTTTATTCAACTTTTTTTTATTATCAAAATGAAGATGTTTACCTACTACTAAAAATAAAATTGTTAATCTCACAGAGCCTCTTTTAAATTCTGCTCTTCTGTTTCTGGGGAGGACGGGACAGCCTAGAGGTCAGAACATTGCACTCACTTGACAAATTCGGTTCCCGTTTGAGGGATTTTCCCCCTAGAGTTAACATCAGTGGATGTAATAAAAAAAATTTTAAAAGCACACAAGTGCTTATTCCATCGTCAATATAAAAGAATAAATCAAAATAAAATTATCATTTGTTCATGTGTGCAGACATTCACACCCATGTAAGCACACACGCACAAGATAGAGCATGCATTTGTGCAAAAATTTACAAACCCCATACACAAGGGGGAGGGATAGCCTAGTGGTCAGAACATTGCACTCGCAATTTGACAACCTGAATTCGGTTCCTGTTTGAGGGGATTTTCCCCCTTGACATCAGTGAATGTTAAAATACACACAAAAAATCAGTAAATGTTAAATTTTTTTTAAAAGCACATGAATGCTTATTCCATTATCCTTTATATAACAGAATAAATAAATTAAATTCTAATTTGTTCATGCGTGCAGACATTCACACCCATGCACGCACACACACACACAAGATAGTGCATGCCTTTGTGCAAAAATTTACAAAACCCCATACACCATGGGACTAGATGTAAAAAAGCACTCCATAAGTGCCATTCCATAATCCTTAAAATATAATGAAATAAATGTGTGCTGCATCATTTGTATTCCAAATGCTACTTCAACCAAACCAGCAGTTTTCACTGGGCTTCGTGCTATAGGCTACTCATACCTCCGATCATACAATAAAATCAAAACAACGTAATGAAAGAGCAATCAATTCTCTTCATTTACATATGCATGAAAATCATAATGATGCAGTAGAACTCGAGTTAGAAGCGTTTGAAGACAGTAAGTGAATCGCATTTTCCTAGGGTGCTTAGGGTGCTTAGAGTAATTGAGCGGTGCTGCCGCTACCTTCATCATTCTGAAGATCGACCAATGGCATTTTCTGATTATTGTTTTACTAAATTGTGAGATTTACATTATAAAAATGATTTACACACAACAAAAACAGGACCGATTGGCAAAACTGTGGAGAACCTTCATGAAGGGCCTACTGCATGGTGTAGGCTAGGCCTAGTACAGTAGCCTACAGGGATTCAAATTTCTTAAAGGTGTCCGAATGAAAATACCCTTCAGAATACAATATAGTGAAGTATATTTACATAAAACTGGGTCACAAATATTTTTAAAACGTTGTGTATGAGAGAAAACAGTCCTGATTCTTCTTATTTTAGATAACTTTTTTTTTTTAATGGTCTTCCCTCACCACGTGTCTGAAATAAGGGGGTGTCGGTCGCCATTTTCGTTAACACTGAACAAGGTTACCATTATCAATAAGATCGATACCAGAAAAAGTAGCATCAACTATATGTAAAACTTTTTGTCACACAATGAAGTATAGAAAAAATGTATTCTTTTTAATCCTGCCAAATACACTGTCTGTTCCTTGCGACGAAACAGTACGCTAGGCCTACATAAGCTCGTATCAATCCCAAATCACGATTCCCACAGGTCCCACAAGACCCAACAAAAATCCATTTTCTCATCCATTAGAAATCTGTTTTAACGCTATAGACCTAAACAAAAAAATTCAAATACTCATATAAAACTAATGTACGTATAATTTTGTGAAAAAGCAGTCCGTAACCAGTCAAAATTCATAAAACAGTAAGACGAGTACTCACAGGCATGTTGTCGTTTTCGCAGCTGAATCTGTAAAGGACTGTTCCGTGTGGGGTTCACATGTGGCTTAACAGGCGGTCTGGCTTTTAATACGCATGCCCAGGTCATTACACAACTTCCGGCAATAGGTCTCGTCCAAAATTTCGTATCTTAAGTGAAATACTGCTGACCACTTGCTAATAATATAAACTGCGTGGTCGATATTCATTATAGTTGAGATAATTAGCAAAAAGAAATCTATTGATACAACCAAATTGAAGATGTTGCAGAGATTTGCAATTGCATCTAAATACCAATAATTACCATAATACACAAGAAATTCGACAAATGTCGGAAGTGTCTCAGTACACACAGAACCAAAAACAAAATCGAGTAATTATAACAGAAATTCAAAAGAACAAGGTGACTGAAAAGCAGTTGAATCGATTGAAGAATGAACGCTAGATAGATTAAGACTATTTGTGTGTGAATCTGTATCACTTACTAAATGTATACAAATATACAGGCGTTTACATACGTTATTTTGCAAGACTGACAAGTACTCACACGGTTATGTACTGGTGAGCTGAGTTGGCAATGTGATAATTCAACTAACTCTGGGGCAACATAGCTATTTTAACTAAAAAAAT
>JASPKP010003896.1:15000-18761 GCA_030674155.1 Stramonita haemastoma
AGTTGATCATCGTTGGTTTTGTTTGTTTTATTTTGCGCCTGGTGGCAGCATGAACCCGTTGGGTCTGAAAACAAAAGCAAGGGGGGCTTTGAATTTGGGCCCTTTTTAAGAGATAGCGCATCCCCCCAAAATTTCCCTGAAATTTAAAATTTTTAAATTTTATTATAAAAGCCCAAGTCCAAACCCCCTGGTGGGCAAAATTTTTTTAAAGGGGCGTATTTAATTTTAAAAAACCCAAACATTCAGGAAGGCCATATTCTTAATTAAACGGGGGGCTTTTGCTATCCCCAAAAAAAAAGGGAAAAGATTAAAAAAGATAAAAAATTTTGGGATTAAAACCCCACCTAATTTTTTATGTTTTGGTAGTTTTGGGTTTTTTTTTTATGGGTTTTCCCTTTTGTGACCATGTTTTTGTATGAAGTATTTTCAATACAACCCTAATTTAAAAACTTAAAAGACAGTACCCCCCAAAGCCAAAACCCCCCAAAAGGAAAACCCCCCAATCCCCAAATCCCCCCAAAAAAAACCCCCGTTCCCATTTTCTGTCCAAACCCCCCCCCCTTTGCCTAAAACTAACGCAAACGCCAAAACCAAAGACCTTGGGCCCCCATTTCCCTTCTGGCACCCCTTTTGCCCCGCAAGCGATGGGAACTTTTCCGGGCCAATGGTTTTGGAAGCGAGACTGACTTTCCCACACTTTTAAAAATAGGCCTTTTTCATTTTATGCATTTTATGTAAAAACGAGTCTCTGAATAAAACAAAATCATACCCTAAACGAGTTTTTTCCCGTTAGTCTGTTCACATCCCCATATTGTTTTTACACTTTAAAAAGGCATTTAAAAATAATAAAAACCCCAAAACCCAAATAGTGATAAAAAAAATTAAAACAATAAAAAAAAAAATAAGATTTATAACAGTCCCCCACTGATCGGTTGGCCCCCCCAGGGAAACCCCCTACCCCCCCACTTTTCAAGAAAAAAGGGAAACTTTGGGATATGTTCGGCCCCCCCGTCCAAAAACCCCCAACAACCCTCCCCCAAAAACAGTCCTAAAAGGGAACCTAGAAAAGGGGGGCTTGTTGCCGAGGCCCCGACAAAAAAACCAAAAGCTGGAAGGATAACAACAAGGGTGGGAAACCCCCCTGGACAGCCCAACCCCCCATTAAAGGGGGGAAAGGGGGAGGACCCGGGCTTTGGGTGGGCCGACGGCTTTCTGCAGAAAACGTCTCTCAAAATGGGGCTCCCTCCACGACCATTCCCGGTCATGAGAAAGAAGAAGTATCAATGCAAACCCTGGAAAAAAATTTTTTTTTCCCCAACCTTTTAAACCCCCTTAAGGAAACCCAAATTTTAATTGGCAAGCTATTTGGGGGGATGGATCGGCCCCCTACGCTCCCCCAAGCCCCTTTCAAAAGGTCACCCGGGAGGCCTTGGGGGTGACTGGGAAACCCCCAAAGGAAGGGGGAGCGGAAAATAAAGGGCGCCCCAAAAAAGGGCCTGCGCCAAAAAGGGAAACAAGATGAAGCAGAGAGCCACAAACCCGGGAATTTACGTGGGCCGGCTGAAAGGGTGAACCCCAGAACCCCATTTTGTTGGGAAAGGGGTGTATTTGTTTCGCCCTTTTTATCCCCCCGGGGAGAAACCCCAGGCCAAAAAACAAGTAAGGAGCAGGCCCGGGCGGGACTTTAAATGCTTGCGGGGGGGCCCCGGTTCCCGATGGGTTTTTTTTTTTTAGGGAATTTTTGCAAAAAGGGATCACCTTTTAAGGCCCTTCAACAAATTGGGCCCTTAAATTTATTTGGGGGCAATAGCTCAGACCCGAACCAAGTGGGGGGAAACCCAAATGGCGGGCCCCAAATTCAAAAGCCGGTTGCCCGCCAATAAAAAAGTGACAGGAAAGGGGCCCGCTGCAGAGAAGGGCCCCGGCAGGGGCAGAAAGAAAAACCCAAAGCCTTGAAAGCCCCCCCCCCCGGGAAACCCCGCTTTCCCACCAATTTTTCCCGGGCCCCCACTTCAGCAAACTTTTCCCCCAACGTGGAAATTTTGGGGTTAAACGCTAACCCGCACCCCCACCAAGACCCCCCACCCCCCCATAATACCCCTCCCCAACCCCCCCCCCTCCAGGGAAAACGGAAAGGTCCCTCGTTTGGGTTTCCGAAAGGGACAAGAAGGAAAAAGCTATTTTTTGGGGGGGGCCCCCCGGCCCCGGGGGAGGGACCCCTTCCCTTTCCTTTTGACCTTCTGGGCCCAAAGGTTTCCCCAAGGCCCGGAAAAAATACAAAGGCCCTAAAAAAAACAAAACCCAATTCAAAAACCCATCAAATAAAACCCTTGGCCCGCTGCTCCTTCTTTTTTTTTCTTTTCTGGTTCCCCTCGAGTGGAACGACCTTTTTTCCCCTCTCCCCTTTCCCCCCACAAAAAGCCTACTAAAATGACACAAATTTTAAACCAACCCCAAGAAAAAACACTTAAATTTCAAAAACCCAAGTTTTTTTTTTTTCTTGCCCCCTTCCCCTCCCCCCTCCTTTAACAAACCCCCCCAAAGTTCAAAAAACCCTTTTGAAGGAGTGTGGGTGGGGCGCGCCGCGTGTGCTTTCTTCGCGCTTTTGTGTGTGGGTTTTCTGGGTGTGTTTCGTGTGTGTGTTTGGTGTGTGGTGTGGGGTTTTGTGTGTGTTGTGAGTGTGTTTTTACTTCGAAATTTTTCAAAACTGTAAATTGTTTTCCAAATTTTGTGTTGTTAAAGGGCGAAAGCAAAGCCTTTGAATTGTTTTTTTTGCAAATAAACTCTATAAAAAAATTTCCCGGAAAAAATTATTATTAAAATTTTTATTAAATTTATTTTTAATATTTTTAAAAATTATTTTTTTTAAAATTATTTTATTTTTTTTAAATTTTTTATTTTATTTTTTAAAATTTTTAAAATATTAAATCGGGGGTAAATTTCGCTGGGAAATTCCCAATTTAAAATCGAAAAATTAAGTATTTTTAAAATACTAGCAAAAAAAAAAGACTGAAGGGCAAGTTAAAACCCCAAACCCCAAAAAGGAACCCCATCTTGATCCCCCCCCACCCCCCCCCCTTACGTCCATTCCACGCAAATCCCCCGACTAAAACTAACATTTCAAAACCTATGGGCCTTTTTTGGGCCCCAATTTATTCCCGGGGACCATTCCCCCGCAAAAACGGGGAAACTGGGCCGACCCGGCTGGAAGGGAAACGGGCTTTCCCCCACTTTTGAAAAAGGCCCTTGGGTTCATGAAAACAATATGTTTCAACCCATTCCTGAAAAAAAACTATATTATATCCCATCGAGTTGTCGGGTTTGCCCGTTTTACAATCCCTATATGTGTTTTTTCCCCTTTAAGGCATAAAAATTAAAAATAAAAAAACCCAAACCCAATAGTAAATAAAAACATACAAAACAAAAAATAAAAAATTTTTTTACAAACAATTTTGAATTTTTCGTAACGAATTTTCTTTTTTTTTTTTTCTTACCCAAATATTTTTTTTTTGTTTTAGTTTCAGTCCGCCAAAATTCCCAAACCCCCCAGCTTTTTTTCTGGCAAAAGGGGAAAAAATTTACTGGTTTGGATTTTTACAAAAGCTTTGCACTGAACACCCTTTCCCTGTTTATCCTTTTCTACTTTTTCTTTCTTCTTTTTTTCTCTTCTTTTCTTCTTATCCAACCAAATAATAATAATAATAAAAATAAAAATAATAATAAAAATAATAAAAAATAATAAAAAAATAATAATAATAAAA
>JASPKP010003897.1:0-12500 GCA_030674155.1 Stramonita haemastoma
AAAAAAAAACACACCCAAAACACACAACAACACCCACCCCAAAAACACACAAAACCCACACACCCACACCAAAAAAACACCCACACACACCACACACACACAAAAATACATAAAGGGGGGGCTTCCCTTTTTCCCAAACCCTTTTTGGGCAATGATCACAAATGAAAAGTGTAAATGAAAAAAACCTTCCAAAAAATCATAAAAAAAACCAAAATATAAAAAGGGGGAAAAAATAAACAGTTGTAAAACGGCTTACCCACAAAAGCCTTGATTTACGGGGGAAGGGGCAATCAATTGGTTGAGCTCAAAGCCCCCTTGGGCGCCGGAAACGGCGTTGTAAAACCTCCCCGCCCCAAAACTTTCCTCCTCCATTTTCCCCCCCCTTGTGCAGCCCCCTTTTCCCCCCCTCACATCCTCACCGCCCCTTCTCCGGTTCTCCTCCTTGGCCGGGGGTTCACTGCCCCACTTTCTTAAAAAACCTTGGATCCGGGGGGGCTTTTTTGCACAGGGGGAGCAATGTCCCAAAGGGGGGAAATTCCCCCATGTGCCATGGGCCCACCCCTGCTGCCCCATATGCAAAAACCCCTTTTTCTTTGCCTTCCCGTTCCCCACTGACCACAGCAAAAGCCCCCAAAAGACCCCACCCCGTCCTCCGGGGGCTTGGCCCCAGGCCAAATTTTTAGGAAACTGGCGACCTAGGGGCCCTTTCCGGAAAAAAAACATTGGGGTTTAAAACATCCCTGGGGGAAAAAGGGGGCCCCGGGGGGTTTTCGGGGTCGTGCAGGAGCTCCAGCAAGGTCATGGGGCACAGGGGGCCCCCAGAGGGTGGCCATCACCAAGATTTTATGTTGGGGGGAAAAATATCACCGTTGAAATGCCAAAATTCTTCCTTCTTTTCCAAAAATTTTACCCTCCTCTCTCTCTCCTCTCAAAATCCTTTCTCTTGGCATTTCTTTATTATTGGGGGGGGTGTTTGTGCCTGGCTTCTGCCCCTTTCTTTTTAAAACCGTAGGTCCCACTTTTCCTCCGAACCTTTTTCCCCTTTTAAAAACACTCATTTTTTTTGTTTGGATACATTTTGGGGGTAAAATTCCCCGTTTTTCCTATTCCACAAAATGTTCCAATTGCGGACTTTAAAAACCCCCCGGGTTTTTTTTTTTTGCGTGCTATTACCCTGAAGGGGATTGGGGGAGCCAAAGGCAGGCATTTCCCCTGATCTTTTTACCCGGGGTTTAATCTTTTTCAAGGGATTTTTCCTTGGGTTAACATAAGCCGGGGTCCACTCCCCCCCAAAATCCTTTGGTAGACTATAAAAGAGGGGGCCCCTTTTCGAACCATGCAAACTTTTGCCCTGTTAAAACCATTCCGCTTTTCAAAGAGTGGGGATTGTGTGCTGGGGGAAAAGGATGAAAAATTTTACAAAACGGCATAAACCGGGACTGGTGTAAAAAAGTCATTTGCTTACCCCCTTTTCTTTAAAAAAAAAAAGAAAAAATTAAGGCACTGGAAAAGGGCTGCCTTTTTTTAAGCAACCGGGGGGATTGTAAAAACCGAACCCTTAATTCACCAATGCTGTCCCAAGACTTGAACTTACTTTCATGACCCATGGGGCTGTAAAAGGGGTCTTGACCACCCTCTATAACATCTGTAAAAACTTTCACCTTTAACATTTTTTCCCCGGGGCGGTTTTTTCCGTCCCCGGAAATCCCCCTGGAGGGGTAGGGGTTAATCCGCCAAAAAGAAGGGACTTTCACTTTGCCCTCCCATTTGTTCTATTCTCACTGTGTTTTAGCTTGTTGGCTTTAGTGCCACTTGGTCCCCAACGTTCACAAGCTAAAAAAAAATTTCTAAAATTGAGCGTGTTTTTGTTTGTTTATTGTTGTTTTAAAATGTCATTTTTTTGTAGTATGGCTTTGGTACTCATACTTTCACTGCTGACAAGTAAAGAAGTTTTAAAGATTTTCTTGCCGATAAAGATGTGTTTTGGTGGAAAAAAAGAAGCTTTTTGTCTCGTGATCTCCCCCGTGTTTTCCCGGGAGCGGATAGGCCAGCTAAAAGGGGGGGAAAGGGGGGGGGGTGACCCGGGAGGGGCGTGGCCTTGGTAATGTGAGTACCGCTACGATAAACACCAACTGTTTACATGAAAATAAAACTACAAGCCACCTGGTGAAAGTGCAAACATTCTGTACATTGAATAAAGTAGTGTAGAAAAGTTCAGGAACTTTCTTGGACTAGGGAAGAATGTTATCTGTATATTCCATGATCGTTATTGTGACAGTGTCGTGTCTACAGTTCATGGTTTCCCTTTGATTATATTACATTTGATGCATGCTGGAAGAAAACTTGTATAGTACCTATGTTTGTCCCTGTTTATTTGAGATTCTTGTATAGTTTTGTTGTTGTTGTTGTTTGTATTTGTTGCATACATTGTGTAAAAATCGTAAAGCCCATCAGTGGGATCACCACTTAAAAATCAGAGCAATTTTACGTAATTTGACACCATAATTAACATACTCTTTTTTTTGCAATATAAATTTTTTATGCACGCATATAATGGGGCAGTCATTTACCCACAAATGCCATAGTTTCATAAGAAATGGGCTTCAAACAAAAAAAGATATGAGGATTTTACTATATGACCCAGTGCACACTGCACTCAGCTGCTGCAGGGTGGTCCACAGAGACTGCAGTGCAGTGCAGCCCCTTGGGGTACAAAGTGTTAACATGACTCTCACATACATCCAAACTACAAAGTAATTAAAATACAAGAATCCACTCCACAAGATGCTTCAACCAACACAATCCAATGATTGATGTTAATGATACAGAGCAAAAACAAAAAACCCCCCCCCCCCCCCCCCCCCCCCCCCCCCCAAAAAAAAACAAAAAAAACTATACAGAGTATATGAAAAGAAAGAAATATCTAAGCAAATTAAGAAGTAAAAAGGACCCTCATAAAAAAGAAACAACAACAACAAAAAACATACGACAGACGAATCATCAATTCAAATAAATGTACACTGAACAGAAAGAAGAAAGATTAACCATAACCTAGCTAACCAACTAGGACAGGCTGAATTTACCTTATCCTCCATAGTCATGGATACTGTTGTGGATCCAACTGTATACAGTCCACAATGTCCTGAATCATGTCATCCACACAGCCCTGCAAACCACAGGAAAAAATACAACAATGACTACTTATAAAATGAAGGGAAAAAATATGAGAATTAAGAGTGTCATTTTATTATTCAATATAAGTCTTGTTCTGACAGAAAAAAGGATAGATAAAAGAATAGATAAAAGATATCTCTAAACAAAAGATAAACCAACCAAAAGCCTCTACATGATCTGGCAAATCTTTTTAAGGATAAATGAGAGATAAAGCAAGTGACACTGAATATTTAAACAACAACAACAACAAAACAGAACAACAACTTTCATTTAAAAACAAAAAAAAGATGAAAACTGCAGCTTTACTGGCCACTGTGCATGCAGTGCTTGGCACACACTGGTTTCATAGCTTAAGGTCAGGGGTTTAAATCTCATCAAAGATGTAGGGTTCATCAGACTTCAGCCAGCTTCTACCCAGAGTGAGTTTGCTATGGGGCTAAATGGGAGGAAGATGGGGATCACACAATCAAATATCACCCACTTTATGGCATGGATGCTGAAGCACTGGGATGTACCAAAGGAGGTAGGACAGTTGTAATAAAAAACAAACATCCTAACAAACAACCCCCCCTAAATCCACCTAAATATGTAACCTGTATGGATGGGTTTTATTATTTTACAAGGGCTGCAGCAAAAATAATATTTTTCTATGTTCTAAATCATCAACAGTAATCTATGTTTCTAAATCATCCGCAGTAATCTGTGTTTTACACCATCAACTGTAATCTATGTTCTAAATCATCAACAGTAATCTATGATAGTGTGAGTTTAAAAGCTCAAAGACACACGGACTTATTACACTAACTTACAACCCCCTTTCCCCCCACACCCACTCCCTACTAATTAAGGAGGAGGAGGAAGAGGAGGAGGAAGAAAAGGAGGAGGAGGAGGAGGAGGAGGAGGAGGTGGTGGTGGAGGAGGAGGAGGAGGAGGATGAGGAGGAGGAGGAAGAGGAGGAGAAGGAGGAGGATGAGGAGGAGGAGGAGGAAGAAAAGGAGGAGGAGGAGGAGGAGGAGGAGGAGGAGGAGGAGGAGGAGGAGGAAAGAAGAAGAAGAAGAAGAAGAAGAAGAAGAAGAAAAGAAGAAGAAGAAGAAGAAGAGAAGAAGAAGAAGAAGAAGAAAAAGAAGAGATGAAGAAGAAGAAGAAGAAAGAAGAAGAAGAAGAAGAAGAAGAAGAAGAAGAAGAAGAAGAACAAGAAACAAGAAGAACAAGAAGAACAAGAAGAACAAGCAAAACAAGAAGAACAAAAAGAAAGAAAGAAAAAGAAGAAGATAAAGATGATGAAGAAACCCAACAACAACAACAACAACAGAAGAAAACAAAACAAAACAAAACACTGCTAACAGCTACACAAATGTTTCAACAAAAACTCAGGTATACGTTCAATCACCTGTGGGTAAAGCGAGTGGTTTGGGACAGCAGACCAGCACATCTAAAGTATTCACCAGCTGGGCACACAAAGCTCCATACATGTTCTTGTCCCCTGAAGACCATGCCCCTCCATACACAAACACTACCACTGGCTTGGGAGCAGGCTTGCTCAAGGGCTGCGTCAGGCGATGGGAGAGTGGTAAATGTAAGTCTAAACAGCAGTTGTTTCTACCCATAGGTCAGATTCTGTGGATAAACACATCAAACAAAATGTGTTAGAATCTTTTGTGTAGCAATACTGAATAGTTTATTATTAAATATTACAATAGATGAAAAAATAATTGCTACTGAATATTCAAATGCATTCTTTTAGAAATGGCGCATGTACATGTATGCCACACACACACACACACACACACACACACACACCACACACACACACACACACACACACACACACACACTTGCATGCACACATATAATCATATACATGCACACTCTCTCTCTCCACACTTACACACAAAGTAATGAGAAGAATAAGAAAGAACACACAAATGGGGATAAAACAGCCTGGCGGTTTAGCCGGGTTAGGCTAGAACATTTTGCTCATGATCTGAGGACTGAGGTTTAAGCCTGGATTTGAGCCCCCACTGAGACTCCCATTTCAGGGGATATTTCCCCTGGTGTTAATGTAAGTGCCAACTCCATTCCACAGGAAGTCCTTTGGCTTCAGATGAGACTATAAACTGAGGTCTTGTGTGCCAAAGCATGCAAAACATCTTGCACACATCAAAACCTGTTCTGCCTTTTGGAACAGTAGGCCACTTTGTGCCAGTAGGAATGGATGTCAAATTTACAAAACCACAAGCACATGAAGACTGAATGTGCGAAGGCATATGAGTGCTTAGATCCATTTATCCTACAAAAAAAAATCTTCAAATTCACATCCACTGATCCAGATACAACTACAAGTCTTGCAAACCACTTATGGCATAACAGCGCTGACCTCTGGTTCCATCTCTAATACCCTCATGAAAGAGGAAAATTGAACTGAGAACTTGCTGATTAATTAACCAATAATAATAATAATACATGGAATTCATATAGTGCTGTATCTTGTGAGAACAAATCAAAGCGCTGTCAGTCTGAAGTGTGTCCAGGAACAAATAAAACAATAAATCATTCTAGAAAATGACGAATCTACACAGACTTTAAGGAAAATTTTGGTTTCTAAATCTAATAACAATTTCAATATAATATATCAAGTAGCTGCTGCACTACCTTGACCATGATGGACGGATCAGCAGTGAGATAGTACTGGTTCCACTGAACGTAGAGAGGGGTTGTAGCGTACCGCCAGAGCCATCTTTCGCAGGAGGGCTATGCTGAGAGCATACACCCGTCTGGGCTTCAGTGAGCGGAGCAGGGCCCGCCCTTTCTGGGGGTCATGGCTGTACAGCATGTGGCAGAGGGTGGCCACAGTGTAAGGCACCACCACCGAGGTGGACACAGCGATCACCACCATGCGGGAGAGGAAGCGAAACAATGGCTGATGCCTATAAAGACCAAACCAAAATCTGTGGATTAATTTTCTGATGACATGTTAGTAAAGTTTGTAGGTAGTGATACCTCTGAAACTGTTAACAGAAATGGAAGGAGGAGGGTGGGGGGTGGGGGGTGGGGTGGGGATGGCAGAGTGGGGAATTATTAAATAGTTTGACATTTTTCTGCTACAGCTTCAGAATAGTGTGTGTGTGTGTGTGTGTGTGTGTGTGTGTGTGTGTGTGTGTGTGTGGTGTGTGTGTGTGTGTGTGTGTGTGTGTGTTGTGTATTTGTCACTGTGTGTGTGTGTATGTGTTGTGTGTGTGTGTGTGTGTGTGTGTGTGTGTGTGTGTGTGTGTGTTGTGTGTGTGTGGTTGTGTGTGTGTGTGTGTGAGTGTGTGTATGTGTGTGTGTGTAAGTCAACATTTTATTTTCAGATGGTACATTGAATAAGCATAAGTGTCACTGTGTGTGTGTGTGTGTGTGTGTGTGTGTGTGTGTGTGGTGTGTGTGTGTGTGTGTGTGTGTGTGTGTTGAGTGTGTGTGTGAGTGTGAGTGTGTGTGTGTGTGTGTGTATTTAGTCTTTTGCTTTGAAGATCATTGGATAAGAATTTGTATTCAATTTTTTTTTTTACATCCAGTCTTTGAATATACAATTTTGTCAATTTCGTTAACAGTTCCCACCAGCACAAATAGCTGACTCTTCCTAAAGGTGGAACAGGTTTTAACATATGTACACATAGATATGTTTTGCATGTGTTTGCCCAGGGGCCTTGAATTATAGTCTCATCCAAAGGACTTTCAGGGGAGTAGAGTCAGCACTGATGTTAACTCCAGGGAAGGAATTCTTTTGAACAGGCATCATGGAGGTGGCTCAAACCTGGGCCATCACATCACAAGTGCAACAGTTAACCACTAAGCTATCCCGTCCACCACTTGCTTTTATTACAGCCAGTCATGAGTGTGTGCATAGTTGTGTGTGTGTGTGTGTGTGTGTTGTGTGTGTGTGTGTGTGTGTGTGTTTGTGTGTGTGTGTATGTGTATGTGTGTGTGTGTATGTGTGTGTGTGTGCGTGCGAGTGTATGTGTGTGTATGTGTGTGTGTGTGTGAGGAGAGAGAGAGAGAGAGAGAGAGAGAGAGAGAGAGAGAGAGAGAGAGAGAGAGAGAGAGAGAGAGCATGTCTGATTGTGTGTGTGTGTGTGTGTGTGTGTGTGTGTGTGTGTGTGTATCACTGTATGTGTGCATGTGTATGTGCGTGAGTGCATGTGTGCGTGAGTGCATGCGTGCGTGAGTGCATGCGTACATGTGTGTGCATGCCTCTGTCTGTGTTTACAGTTCAACTTTTGAAAATGTGTGTGCATTATTAAGCAACAGCTAACTTGAGCCATTAAGGCCTTCCATTTTGAGAGTGTTTTAAGTTCTTCCATTGGATCACTGTTTGAGCTTGCTATTCTCATGCTGGTGGGCAGCATAAATATATTATCTGTCTACTTTCCCTTAAAAAAAAATCAAAACAAATATTACTTTCTTCTAAAAAGGGTATGGAACTGCCCCACTGATCATGACCATGTGATACATCATAGTATACAGACCAGTGCACATTCCCCATGCTGAGTATGTTTCTGCCATCCATACCATTGACTGTAACTCGACTGCTTCACTATAGATTGAAGGGTTTATACCAAGTGCACAGTATATTGTTTACACACATAACATTAATCGCTACAGCCTAGAAAGTTTCAGTTTCCAACGGTATACTGTTGTGGTCATCACTGATTAGACCGCGGTTGTCAACCCACTCAACTTGACCATGATGGACTAATGAGACAGTATGGAACAAACCAAAGCAAAATAAACAAATGAAAAATGTATATCAGATAAATATACCAGCATTCCTTACTGGTACACTACTAAACGTTTTGTGTCTCCGATTTTGTTTACAGATTATTCTTACGCTTGCCAGCCTCTTAAGTCTTACACCACGATTAAGACTTTTCGTACCTTTCTATTCTAACTCCAGTAAATGCAAAATCTTCCGTATACAACGAACGTGTAAATGTGATGGTAAGATATTTTCTTTACACAATCGTTCGAAAGTGTTGCACTTTCAACAGACACCCCTTCCTTTTGGCTGAAGAGAACAAACGAAAGTCAAATAAGACACCATTTTGGTTGCTTCAAATGTATATTTGGAAACCGTCGGAACACAAGTTCCCAAAAATGTTTGTAATTATTCGTTCAAAAAATCTGATAGAATATCAACATTACCAGTAGTTCAATTTGTAAAAATCTGGTTTTGGTTGCTGTCTTTTAAGTTATGTCTATCGCCTCTTTTATTCACTTTCAACTTTTTTATTTTAGACTTGCAGACGACTTTGTTGACACTGATGGCAGGGAATGACAGGGAAGTTGCCGATGCTTTTGGCCAGGCCTATCAGCTCTTTGTAGCACGACATAGTCTTGTTCAAGACCTGTTCTGAGAATGAATTGCCTGTCGATGAAATCACTACAGGAATGCCACAATGAATCAAGTATTTCTTCGCACTGACAAAGGAGAATATTATCCCGGAGAAACTGTGTGCGGGTGAGGTACATTTCTTAGTGTTAGGCCTAGACTACACTAGGCTAGCAGAACCAGTGTTTACAGTGATAATAGAAAATATGCATTGGCACTTGGACTGGCACAGTCTTTTGAGCGGCACTGACCTGTTGTGTTTCACTTTAGCCAAGTATAAAAGTTTACAACAAAATGATCAAGATTTAGAAGTAATTGTATTAATTTATAGAATAGATAAATGAATTATATAATATATATATATATATATATATATATATATATATATATATTATATATATATATCATATATATTTATATAAACAAACATCTGTTTATTTGCCACACATTTATGAATTATAGCATAATGAATGGGTTTTTTTGTTTGATTGTTTGTTTGTGGTTTTTTTTGCAAAGATGTTTCATCAGAAGTCTGTTCATTCTAGGCAGTGTTAGATTTAAGTAACAACTGAAATTAAGTAAAAGACTAAAACAAACCAAATCATGAAAACAACTAAATGCAAAGAAAACCTACAAGGAAACAATAATTGATACTAGAAATAAGTATGATAGTCTAGTAATAGCAGACCGAGAAAAATTAAAATAATTTCAACAATTTCTGGTCTGTGGGTGAGTATACTAACAGGTGGGGATGGGAGAGCTCAGTAGTCAGAGCACTCGCTTTCCCCAAGCCAGTGTTAAACATAATCGAGCATGATTACCAGTTGGATGGGTGACTGTGCGCATTGGTTTCAGTACAGTCCCTAGTTCACCAAGCTGTAAATGAATGCCTGCATCTTAAGGGCTGTAGAAGGTAAAGCAGCAAGATAGAGGAGATGGGTGCTGCCTTTAATACGCTGACCCCTGGAGAAGATGAAGTCTTTGATGCCTCCCTCCCAAACGACCACATAGGTTTTGGGACGCCTTTACGCTTTTGGGTTGGGGTGTTCTTTTGTTGTTTTTTCTTACCATTTTACACTAACACAGGTAGACCATGTGGCGTAGGGGTGTGTGTGAGCATGTGATGTAAGTTGTGTGTGCCACTGTGTGTGTGTACATGTGTATATGAACATGTGAGTGTGTGTACATGTGTGTGTGTGTGTGTGTGTGTGTGTGTGTGTGTGTGTGTGTGTGTGTGTGTGTGTGTGTGTGTGTGTGTGTGCAGTTTCAAAAGCCATGAAAAAAAGAGAAGAAGAGATTTTGTGACCTAGTGTCCTTGTTGCAGAGCAGTTTGTGAGTGTGATTTAAAATTTGTACAGTTTTGTGGAGGAAATCCCCCCCCCCCTTACCAGTTCCAATTGTAAAGGCTAACCAAAGCTTATAATATAAAAAGGATCTGAATATATAATTATAAGTTGACCAGGTTATGGAATTCATGCCATGATGACCATTTGGGCTGTAATGAATGAAGTTCTCAGAATTTAGCCAATAGGACATTTTGTTTTGTGCCCAGCCCCAATCTCACTGTCCCCTTGTGAATTGGCATCTTGCTTATCACAATAAACCTTTGTCATTGTGTGTGTGTGTGTGTGTGTGTGTGTGTGTGTGTGTGTGTGTGTGTGTGTGTGTGTCTGTCTGTCTGTCTGTCTGTCTGTCTGTCTGTCTGTCTCTCTCTCTCTCTCTCTCTCTCTCTCTCTCTCTCTCTCTCTCTCTCTCCTCTCTCTCTCTCTCTCTTCTCTCTCTCTCTCTCTCTCTCTCTCTCCCCCTCCCCCCTCCCCCCTCTCCCTCCCCCCTCTCCCTCCCTCCGTCTCTCTGTCTAGAGCTCTGTGTGTGTGTCTCTCTAGAGGAGTTTTTTTTTTTTTTTAATCTTGATCTTGGGCGGAGACTGGATGTAAAAAAAAGCACATGAGTGCAAGTTATTGTCCTCGAAATAAAAGGATTTTCCTTGCCTTGCCTTGCCTTGCCTTGCCTTGCCTTGCCTTGCGCCTTGCCCTGCCTTGCCTTGCCTTGCCTTGCCTTGCCTCGAAACACACAACACACACACACACACACACACACACACACACACACACACACATCACACACTCATGCACATCACTCATCACACACACACACACATGCAGCATGCACTCACACACATGCACACAGCACACAGCACACACACTAACACACACACACAACACACACACACACACACACACACACACACACACAACACACACACACACACACACACACACACACACACACACACACACACACACACACACACACACACACACACAACACACAACACACACACACACACACCCACAACACAACATAACACAATACACACACACACACACGCACACACACGCCATGCACGCACACACACGCATGCACGCACACACACACCACACACACACACACACACACACACACACACATACACATGCACACACCCACCCACCCACACCCATACACACACACACACACACCACACACACACACACACACACACACACACACACACACACACACACACACACACACTTCTCTCTCTACGACTCTAGTCTCTCTCTCTCTCTCTCTCTCTCTCTCTCTCTCTCTCTCTCTCTCTCTCTCTCTCTCTCTCTCTCTCGCTCTCTCTCTCTCTCTCTCACGCACGCACACACACACATATATACTTATTCTAAAAAAATAAATCGTGAATCTGTTAATTGGTTTCACACTCTCTGTTCAGAGCTGTTCTGTGTAAATAGTTTTAAATTAAAGTTTGCAAGTTTTCTTGAACATTTTATTGAGCTCATTATCATTCTGTTTTAAATGCAGAGCTGTGTACTTGAATATCCGTACTCCTACAGAGGCACATGGGGTCCAGTTATCTTTTAATGGACAAGAATCAGGTATGTGTCATGAAGTATTCTCCTATATATATCTGCAGTATGTTTAGTTTCATCAAGTTCAAAGTCTATGTACAATGTTTTACCTTGTCATGTTTTGAACACCCTGTCAATTTTCTCTCAGTTATCTTTTTTTTCTATCATTTTTATCAAAAGATCTAATTCCTACAAAAATGCAATTTGTTTGATCCAAAATCAAATCCAGTCTTAACAGTTAACTTACAACAAATTACATCAGCAGCAAAATACCTTATTTTAAGTTAAGAATATTTTTTTGTAATTTTTATCAGCAGAAGATATTAATCTTTCACCTGTTGTATACAATGTTATGCTGACAGCAACAGGACAGTGTTCCATGCATCTTTCTATATGTATGTATAATGTTGTTTGAATCCATATTAATATTTGTTTCTCATTTTTCTTATGTTTTGATTCAGGTTCTTTCATTGAGCATATTCATTTATTGTATCAGTGTGTGTCCTTTAGTATGAAATTGAAAGTGTGTTCACTAAACTGTAAACACCTAGTCATAGTCTCCAACATAGTTTCTAGTTTTATTAACAGCTTCCTCAGTTGTGAGAACTGGACAAAAATACTCTTTGGGTGAACAGTGAGGCAGCTTCTTTTTCCCAGTGGGTCATCACTACTGTCTGTAAACTATGCTACTGAAGGCTTTGATCAAACTCTATCATCTTTGAAAGCTGCATGATTATGATCCCATACATTGTTAAGTTGGTGCTCTTGCTAGCTAATGTTTTAAAAGCCATGTGGTTTTACAAGGGTACCATGCCACAGAACCTGTTGTTTAAACATTGCAAGTAAACAAGCTTATCCTAATGTAAGTAAAGAACGTTGTCCTTGTGCTGTTTTGTTGGACTCCTCAACTTGATACAACAGTTGCTTCTTTATTATTTCTTTTTTAGCTGCCTCCACCCTAAGTTTTCAGATTTTTTTTACTGCCAGAAATTGATTTAGCTATTTCAGGTGCTCACAGGCAGATGTCCCAGCCAAACCCTCTTACTCTAGTTTTTATT
>JASPKP010003897.1:17500-18761 GCA_030674155.1 Stramonita haemastoma
TGATTATTTTTTTTTAAGTAATTAAAAAAAGTTGAGGTGAGATTTTCCTTATGAATTTGATAGTAGATTCCTCAAAGAGTAATTTTTGTGTAAGAAGCTGATATTATCTAAGATCTTATAGTTTGGTTGTATTTTTTCTTGTTATGTCACAGAGGTGGTGCTTTGGACAACATCATGATACCTTTGAAATCAAAGGATGGGAAGAATGTGATGCCCAGTGTGCATGGAAAATATGTTCAGGTATTGAATACACTATTTTGTATGCAGTATTGTCCCATGGCTGTCTTTGTGTGGCCTCTGCTTGTAACTGTCTGCCTGCCTGCCTGTGTGTGTGTGTTTTATTTATTTTATTTTATTCTTTTATATCGAGGATAATAGAATAAACACTTGTGTGCTTTTTTTCATCCAGTCCCCATGTGTATGCAGTTGTGTAAATATTGTCATCTGTTCCCACCAGCACACAATGGCCTACTCTTACGAAAAGCGGAACAGGAATTAACGTGTGTGCAAGATGTTTTCTGTGTGTGTGTGTGTGTGTTGTGTGTGTGTGTGTGTGTGTGTGTGTGTGTGTGTGAACGTGCACACACACATGCGCATCAGTAATTGTTATTCATGTTAATGCAACTTCTATTTTAGTTTTTGAGATGTAATCAGCAAGGTCATTTTATTCTGTTATCATGTTGATGTATATCACTAGGTTTTACTCTGTTACAAGAAAAATAGTTTTCAAAATTATATTTGGGGGTGGGGGGGAGGGAATAGCTTGGCTGATGACCCAGGAGCAATCTCAGGTTGGAGTTACAACTGAGATGGGGGATTTCCCCCTAGAGTTAACACCTGTGCCAACTTCACTCCCCTGAAAATCCTTTGGAGGAGACTATGAACTGAGGTCCCATGTGCAAAAGCACACAAAATGTCTTGCGCACACATTTAAAACCTGTTCTGCCATCAGAAGATGTTATTGTATACTGGTAGGAAATGGGTGACAACATTTAAAAAGCACAGTCAGACTGGTGTTGTGTTCAGACAATATCCTCAAAGTCAGAATGCGGCTACCTGCATAGTGGGTAAAAACAGTCGCATGCACAAAATCTCACCTTTGGTAAGCATTGGAACTCGAGATGAGGGACACACAAAAAGGTATAAAGTGCACATGTTTAATGTTTATTGCCCATACAATTTTGATGTTTAACTTTGAGATCTTCAATATGCATGTTTAGCTCTGCATAGGTGTCCAAAGCAGCAAGCAATGCTTACAAGT
>JASPKP010003898.1:0-15000 GCA_030674155.1 Stramonita haemastoma
GGTTTTTTTTTTCTTTTTTTTTTTAAATGAGAAAAATTGTAAAAAGGGTAAGATAAATGTAAAATTTTTTAAAATTTTATTGTGTCTAAAAAGGGTTTTTTTATTTTTTTACTTTTTAATTTGCAAAAAAAAAATTAAGACAAAAGAAAGTTTGTGTGTGATTGGCTTGATATTCGTGAAATGATTTAGAAAAATTTTGGGTGGAGATCTGGGTTTGATTTTTCTGCGGAAGAGTGGTAGATTTTACAAAACTTTAAAAAAAAAAATTTTGTATTTTAAAGACAATACTTTTGATATTAAGTGTAGTTTTGAAAAATGTTTTGTGGTTTGCTTTTTCTTTTTCGAAAGCAAAAAAAGATAAAGAATTCCCGTAAATATGGGGTTGCATAAAAATTTTTAAAAACACAGAGGATGTTTTTTTTTTTTTTTTTTTTTTTTTTAATTTTCCCTCAAATGTGAAAAAAAAAAGAAAGCTGGGATGTAATTCCATTGCTTTTAAAAATTTTGTTGTTTTGTAAGGAAAAAAAAGTGTCTTGTGGTTTTTTTTTTTTTTATATAAAACAATGATTTTAAATTTTGAACAGCAAAAAAAACTTTGGATTTGAAACTTTATAATAAGTTGAAAGTGTGAGAACGGGTTTTTTTAAAGGAAAAGCGTGTTATGTGGTTTGTTTTTTTTTTATAACGTGAGATTAAAAAATAAAAACAGAAAAAAAAAAAATTTGGTTTTAAAAATTGTTAATAGGGTTGAAAGTTGCCAGAACAGGTTTTCTTTTTTTCATTTTTTTTAGATCACATCAGATTTAAAAAAAAAAAAGAAAGTTGTGCTGTGATGGGAATGATACTGGGGAAAAAAATGACTTTAGATGATTTTGGTGGCAGATCTTGTATTGATCTTCTGGGAAGATTGATGGCAGAATTTCCCCCAAACACATCTATCTTATCCTTTTTTTTTTTCGGGTTTTAAGGAATAAGGATTATGCGTGGGGTTTTTTTTTTTTTTCACCAGCCCCCGTGGTATGCAGTTTTACCATTTTCATGTAATGCTTTTGTTTAAAATGTGTAAGGGCCCCGCGGTTTGGTTTTTTTGTTGTTGTTTTTTTTTTTAAAAGGAATCAAATGAAAATTGGGGGAAAAAAAAAAGGCTGTATAAGGGGGTGGACTTGGGGGGGAGGGGGGGGTATTTTTTTTTATAATAAAAATTTAAAAAATTGTGTATTGATCTTCTGTTGGAAGGTTTTACCCAACAATAAAATTAAAATTAAAAAAAGTCTTGTAAAAAAAATTTTTGCAAAATCTGTTTTTTGTTTAAACTAAAAAGGGTATAATGTCCCCGTTGTTTCTTTTTTTAAAAAAAAAAGTTTTCTTTAAAAAATAAAATTTCCCAAGAAAAATAAAAAAAAGTTTTTGCACGGGGTGGGGAAGTTATGGGGAGAGGGTTTTTTTCTGAAATACTTAAAGGTCGGGGTGTTTTTTTTTTTTTTTGTTTTTATAAAGAATGTCGTTGGGTAGGTTTGTTTGGGGGTTTTTTTCAGAAATAAAGGGAAAACTTTATTTCCCTTTTTATGTGTTTTAAAAGTCCAGAAAAATTGGGGTTTGGAAAGGTAATTAAATTTTTTTTAAGGTTTTCCCCTTTTGAAAAAAAAAATGTAAATGTTTATAGGATTTTTAATTTTTTTAAAAAAATCCCAGTTAAATTTATTTTTAGGGGCCCAAAAGTGTTTTTAATTTGTTTGTTGGAGAAAAATACTTATTGTTTATATGACTTTTTTGTTTTTTTAATGTAAGATTAAAATTAGTAGTAAAAATGCTGATTTCATTTGTTTTTAAGATTTGCTTTTTATCAAAAATTTTTTTGTTTATAAGCCCCTTTTTTATGTTTTTTTTAATGTCCCAAAAAAAATTTTACTGTAGTGAAAAATGTGATTTTTTTGTTTTTTAAGGTTGGGGTTTTTGGGGGTGTAAACCCCCAAATTATAATTGTTTTTGCGACTTTTTTGGTTTTTTTAATGTCACAGATAATTTTTCTGTAGTGAAAAAATGCGATTTCTTTGTTGTTAAGGTTGGTTTGTTGTGTAGAAACAATTATAATTGTTTATGCGACTTTTTATGGTTTTTTTAATGTCACAGAATAAATTCTACTGAAAATGGAAATGTTTTTTTTTTCTTTGTTTTTGGCAATTTGGGCCCTGTGGGTGGGGGTTGGAAGGGGTGGGATCTCTCTCTCTCTTTTCTCTCTCTCTGCCTGTCTCTGTCTCTCTCTCTCTGTCTGTCTGTCTCTCTCTCTCTCTCTCTCTCTCTCTCTCTCTCTCTCTCTCTCTCTCTCTCTCTCTCTCTCTCTCTCTCTCTCTCTCTCTCTCTCTCTTTCTGCCTGTCTCTGTCTGTCTCCGTTTCTCGTCTCTGTTTTTTTCTGTCTGCCCGGGTCTTCTGTCTGTCTGTCTGTCTGTCTGTCTGTTGTCTGTCTCTCTCTCTCTCTCTCTCTCTTTCTCTCTTCTTCTCTCCTCTTCTCTCTTCTCTTCTCTTCTCTCTCTCTAAGGAAAATTGAGTGTGTGTATGTGTGTGTGTGTCTGTGTCTGTGTGGGCATGATCGGGTTCTCCTCACCTTCCTCTCTCCTCTCTCTCTCTCTCTCTCTGGGGGGGGACGGATAGCCTAGTGGTCAAACGTTGCACTGGAAATTTTGACAACCCGGGTTCGATTTCGGTCGAAGAGATTTTTCTCCGGAAAGTTAACATCAGTGCTGACTCCACTCTCCCACAAGTCCCTCGGATGGGGACTAAATCCGATGCCCTGTGTGCGAACGCACGCAGAACATTCTTGCGCAAACTTTAAAATTTTCCTGTTCCACTTTTCTTTAAGAGTAGGCCATGGGGGTGCCAGTGGGAACAGATGACTTTTATACATACAGCCATTTTAAAAAATTAACAGTGCGATAAATACAGCCATCTAAATAAAACAATGCTGTACATACAGCCATCTAAAAACAGTGTTGTACATACAGCCATCTAAAAAGTGTTTTTCTTTAAGCCATCTAAATAAACAGTGCTGTAAATACAGCCATCTAAAATAAACAGTGCTGTACTTACAGCCATCTAAAATAAACAGTGTTTTAATAAGCCATCTAAAATAGTTTTTGTACATACAGCCATCTAAAACAGTGTTGTACATACAGCCATCTAAAAAGTGTTGTCTACGCCATCTGAAAATAAACAGTGCTGTAATACAGCCATCTAAAAAAAAACAATGCTGTACTTAAGCCATCTAAAATATGTTGTACTTTTACAGCCATCTAAAATAAACAATGCTGTAAATACAGCCATCTAAAATAAACAATGCTGTACATACAGCCATCTAAAATAAACAATGTATAATCAGCCATCTAAAATAAACAGTGCTGTACATTACAGCCATCAAAAAATAAACAGTGCTGTACATACGAAAATCTAAAATAAACAGTGCTGTAATACACCCATCTAAAATAAACAGTGCTGTAAATAAGCCATCTAAAATAACTGCTGTACAGGACAGCCCATTTAAAAAAAAAAAAACAGTACTGTGCTCACCCCATGTAAAGGTTAATAAACAACGTGTTGTGTTATACCCAAATTTAAGTAAAATATAAACAAGAGTGTGTATAGAACAGTGTGTGGGTACAACTATCCCCTATAAACAATATAGCTATAGTACAGATAGCTATCTAAAATTCGTTTCCCAGGTGGTAACATCAATGCCGACTCCCACTCATCCAAAAAGCCTTCGGATAGTACAAACGAGGTCTTGTGTGGCAATGCAGGCAGACAAAACTTGCACATCGTTCAAACCTGTTCAGCTTTTGCGAAGAGTAGGCCATTGTCTGCCGGTGGGTACGGATTGCAAAAAATTTACAAAACCGCATACACAGGGGATGGATGTATAAAAGGACAGAGTGCTTATTCCATTATCCTCGAAAAAAAAAAAAGATAAAACACACACAAGCACACCACCACACACACACACACACACACATTCCACACACCAACGCACACGCACACACGGGGGAGGCACGCACACACACACCACACACACCACACACAACACTGTGCCCAGATTTTGACTGTTTTATTCCAAGCAATGACTGTTCTTTTTCCCCCGTGCATACCCCTAGGTTCCTAATGAATTCGTCGATTCCTTTTACTCCTAATAAGTTGGGTAGAACACGATTAAAAATTCTCGAATAATCAAAAACAAATGTGTTGTGTGATGTGTGTGTTGGGTGTGTGTGCGACGCGTGTGTGTGTTGTGTGTGTGTGCGTGTGTGTGTTTTGTGTGTGTGTACGAGCGCGCGCGTGCGTGTGCACACATGCTTATGAGCAGCGCGTGTCTGTATTAGCTGGAGAGGCGCGATCAGTTGAGAGTAACTTAGCTATTGCTGGCCTTTGGTGTCCAGGATCCATGATGGTAGAACTGCGGTTGGTGTAGATGCCCGGGAAGGCGGGCAGCCCGGCAAAGCCGAAGGACCCACCCCCACCTGCACAAAGGGGCCCGGGCCTTCTTGTTGTAGCACACCAGAGGACCGCCAGAGTCCCCCTGCACAAAAAGCGATCTAGATCATCATCATCATCATATCATCATCGTCGTCGTCTCGTCGTAATCGTCGTCGTCATCGTCACGTCATTATCATTCTTCTTATTTTCTTCTTTTCTTCTTCTTCTTCTTTTCTTCTTCTTCTTCTTCTTCTATTTTTTATTTTTGTTGTTGTTTTTTGTTGTTGTTGTTGTTGTTGTTGTTGTTGTGTCGTCGTCATCTTTTATCATCATCTCATCATCTCTTCCTCATCATCACCATCATCTCATCATCATCATTTATTATATCATATCGAGGATAATAGAATAAGCACTCGCGTGCTTTTTTTTTCGTCCTGTCCACGTGTGTATGCAGTTTTGTAAATCTTGTCAACCTGTTCCTACCGGCACACGATGGCCTACTCTTACGAAAAGCGGAACAGGATTTAACGTGTGCGCAAGATGTTCTGCGTGCGTTCGCACACGGGGCCTCGGTTTATAGTCTTATCCGAAAGATTTTTCAGCAGCAGTTGATGGGCTATGTCCAGGTTAAAAGGTCGGGTAAAGAATTTCCTATAACCTGTGCATTTGAAGGGGAGTGAGGTGTCAGAGACCTCAGCTTCTCCAAGAGCCAGAATAGAGAGGGGTGGCGCTCATCTCCTTTCCTTCGCTGCTTTACCTTCCCTGTCCTCAAAGAGCATAGGTACCCATTTACAGCTTTGTGACATTGGGGGACTGTACTGAAGCCAAGGTGCTCTAAAGATCACCCATCCACTTGGTTTCCACGCTTTAGTGCTGCTTAACATCAGCTTGGGAAACAAGTGCTCTGAAAGCTGAGCTGCCTTGTCCCTGCTTCCAGCTTACTGCTGAGAAATGGAGTAGACCTATAAAAAAAATGAATCCTAAGTTGTTGATACATTTTTCTGAGGTGTATACTGGCAAGTACAAAGTGAGCCTTGAGCGATAATTGACGTATGCTGTATACGTCATCACAACATTTGTGCCAGATATATTATTGAGATGTAGGGTTATACGTCTGCAAGTCAACCCGCCTGTTATGAACATTGGACTGATCAACCAAAAATCCAATCAGCCTATTATGCAAATAAATCTAAAATTTCATCTGCTCAAGAAGGAATTCAAGTTATTCTTTATTCTTTAGTTTCTTTTATATCGAGGATAATGGAATGAGCACTCTTGTACTTTTTTACATTCAGTCCCCATGTGTATGCAGTTATAAATCGATTAACATAGAAAGAAATCATGCCATCACACTGTCAGTCAGTAGGTCAGTCAAATGTGGGTCCTTTATTCCCTCCTCGATGATTCACTCGTTCAACCAATTATCATCCATCTATTCGCCATCCATGTATCCACCCTGTTCATCCCCCTTCCAGTATGTGTACAATCACATTTTCATCACCCTCCTCCCTCCCACACGTCTAACATCACTTACGGTTGAAAGATGTTACATTGAAGAACTAACAATAACACGTACGCTGGTACGTATGTACACACACACACACAACACACACACACACACACACCACACACCACACACACACACACACACACACACACACACACACACACAGACCACCACCACCACCACCACCACCACCACCACCACCATCACCACCACTACCACCACCACCCCCTCACCACCACCTCCACCACCACAACTATCACTACTACCACCAAAACCACCACCACCACCACCAAACCCTCACCACCACCACCACAACCACCACCATCACCAGCACCACCACCATCACCACCACCACCACCACCACCACCCTCACAACCATCACCCTCACCACCACCACCACCACCAACCACCCACACAACCACCACAATCACCCTCACCACCACCACCACCACCACCCACCGTACCCACCCGACACGAATCTCTTCCTCCCCCGTTCTGGCCTGCACACAGCATCCTCTTCTTGTCGGTGATGTAGTGGAAGTCCCACATGCTGAACTCGCTCCAGCAGTAGATGCCCTCTCGTGCCTTCACCTGCGCCCTCTGCAGTCCATCTGACCCCCTGGTGGCACCGTCTGGGTCACGACAAGAGTTGCAATCAATCAATCAATCAATCAATCAATCAATCAATCAATCAATCAATCAATCAATCAATCAATCTGTCACGAAACTTCAAAAAAATGCCTACAATGCTGCCACTGAAAGACATCATTCCCTAAAATATATTTTCTTTTTCTTTTTCTTTTTTTAATCAAATCTTTGATAAGTCATTTTAAAAACAAAATGAATGAGAAGTTGGGTACCTGCACTTGTTTTTCCTCCTCTACTTTTTCTTCAATGAAAACTTCAAAACAAGTCACAGTTCTTAGATATCACAAACAGTTTTATTATTAACACAATTTCCATCGCAATAAGACCCCTTTACATAATTATTTGTTAGAACCATCACATCACTGTTTTACAGGGTAAAACTAGACGCTTTTAAAAGAAACTTTTAGTAAGAATGCATTGTGCCTGTTGTGGTAAAAGATTTTACAAATAAACATATACTTTTTGAATGGCCAGGTTTTAAAGACTATACACCGAAGCCCCGTATGCGTACGCACGCAGAAACATCTTGCACACACGTTAAATCCTTTTCCGCTTTTCGTAAGAATAGGCCATTGTGTGCCGGTGGGACAGATGACAAGATTTACAAAAACTGCATACACACGGGGACTGGATACAAAAAAGGCAAATCAGTGCTTATTCCATTAGCCTCGATATAAAAGAGTAAAAGAAGGAAATAAATAAACGTACTACACATACACATACATACCACACGCACACATTACACACACACACAACTACACATTCACAGTACACACACAGACTACACACAGACATACACACACTACACACACGCACCCCCCCCCCCCCCACACACACACACACTACACTACACACCCACACAGACACACACACACTACACTACATACACTACACTACACTACACTACACTACACTACACTACACTACACTACACTACACTACACTACACTACACTACACTACACTACACCCCCCCACACACTACACACACTACACATACACTACACACACACACACTACACTACATTACACTACACTATACTACACTACACTACACTACACTACACTACACTACACTACACTACACTACACCCCCCCATACACACAGACTACACTACACGCACACACTACACACTACACACACACACACACACACACACACACACACACACACACACACACACACACACACACACACACACACATACAAACTACACTACGTTACACTACACTACACTACACTACACTACACTACACTACACTACACTACACTACACTACACTACACTACACCACACACTACACCCCCTCCTCCCCCCACACTACACTACACACAGCCACAAGCACACACACACACACACACACACACACACACACACACACACACACACACACACACACACACACACACACACACACACACACACACACTACACACACATACTACACACACACACACACACACCCAACCCCCCCCCCCCCCCACACACACACACACTACACACACACACTACACACACATACTACACACACCCAACCCCCCCCCCCCCCTCACACACACACACACACACTACACACACAGAGCACTCGCAGGAAGGGTTGTAGTGTGTAGGTAAGGGTACTATACTGACTAGAGGTGGCCCCCCAGCCACTGACTGTGCAGTTGAGGTCATCGAAGTCGAAGGTGTCGCTCAGACAGATGGTGGCCACACAGGGGTTGTCAAACACCACGGGCTTTTCCAGGGTCAGCACTGCCACGTCCGCCACTGCCGCCAGCACAAAACAATAAAATCATCATCCTCATCCTCATCCTCATCATCATCATCATCATCATCATCATCATCATCATCATCATCACCGTCAGAAACAGCAGCTTTTGTAAAAAGAAAAAGAAAAAAAGCATATTGTTGCTTATTCCATTATCCTTGATATAAAAGAATAAATAAATAAAAATAAATGAATAAATGATAATATAAAAAAACAGCCCCCACTATTATTACTGTTGTCACACCATTGTCACAACATTGTCACCACTGTCAACAGTTTCCTTACTTTGTCAGCGTTGTCACCATTATTGTCACCACTGTCATTATTTTTGACCACTCACTGTCATTATTGTCATCATTTTTTTTTTACCACTGTTGCCATTGTCACCACTGTCATCATTTGTCACTACTGTCACCATTGTCACCACTGTCACCTTTGACACCATTGTCACTACTATCACCAATGCCACCACAGTCACCACTATCGTCATTGTAACCGCTGTGACTTTGTTACCACTGTCGCCATATAAGGACATTATCGCCACTGTTACCATTGTCACACTATCACCATTTTCACTATTATCAACTCCTCCACCATTGTCATCTTCTTTTAATCATCTACCATGGCGCAGTGGTTCGTTTTTTCGAATGCCGACTGGAAGGTTGCAGGTTCGAATCCCATAATAGTCAGGGATTTTTCTTCAGACTCCTGCTACATTCTACCTAGAGTGGGTTTGCTTTTGGCTCCTTGAGAAGACTGGAACCACACAGAAGAGCGTCACCCTCTTTACAGCAATACTGAGAGTGTGGTTCGAACTTCCCTGACCAACACTGCAGGTGTGTGACTGTATCTCTTGCGCCCAGTTGACGCGGATGATACTACGATAGGAAGCGTTGAGTACCGCCCTGTCACGTAATCTCAAAGCACATGCACTTCCATAACAGCTAGCATGCAGTATGACATCATCCTCATTATCATTGATTATCAAGCGATTCAAGAAAAGTGTCTCTTATTTGATGACTGTGGCTGCTCTGATTTTATGGTGTTGTCAGTTTTGGTTTCTATACACACATCAAGGGGGACGGGATAGCTCAGTGGTCAGAGCACTCGCTTTCCCCAAAGTAAGGTTAGACAGCATTGAGCTTGATTACCAAGTGGATGGGTGACCGTTTGCGAGCTTTTGCTTTAGTACGCTTCCCCTTTTGCCCAGATGTAAATGGGTACCTGCTCTCTTTAGGGTCAGGGAAGGTAAAGCAGCGAGGGAGAGGAGATGGGTACCACCTTCAATATGCTGGCTCTTGGAGAACCTGAGGTCTCTGACACCTCGCTACACAACAACGGCATAGGTTATGGGAACATCTTTACCTTAGCCTTTTACTATACACTTCTGTGCCTGTGGTGAGTTTATTCTATCAATTAATCTCCTCTTCGCTGTGTGGTTGTGTATGATAATGAGGCCTGGCTTTTGGCCATTAAGTTCTGGCAAGATCTGCTGTCACTGTGGACACTCGGTAATGTCTTTACCCGGACTTGCCTTGCCTTGCCTGCCTGGCTTACAGCTTCTCTGTAGGGTCTGACAACTCCCTGTGCTGCTGGGTGACCATGACAGAACCCAGGCTGATACAGGGTCATCTGACTGCCCCTTTATTCAAAGGTTTGCACTGGAAGGTAGTTATTTATTTATTTATTTATTTATTTTTTTATTTTATCTATTTATTTATTTATTCTTTTATACGAGGATAACAGAATAAGCAATCATGTGCTTTTTTTTCATCCGGTCCCCGTGTGTATGCAGTTTTGTAAATATTGTCATCTGTTCCCACCGGCACACGATGGCCTACTCTTACGAAAAGCGGAACAGGATTTAACGTGTGTGCAAGATGTTCTGCGTGCGTTCGCACACGGGGCCTCGGTTTAAAGTCTCATCCGAAGGACTTTTGGGGAGAGTGGAGTCAGCACTGATGTTAACTCCAGGAAGAAAATTTCCTCGACCGGACTCGAACCCGGGTCTTCAAATTGCCAGCGTAATGTTCTGACCACTAGGCTATCCGCCCCCCTAGAAGGTACCTAGTACCTTAGGTAGAAGGTACCTAGTTTGGTCCAGGCTCAGCGCTCTCTAAGAGGATGATGAAAATTAAATATTATGATGATGATGATGATGATGAAGAGTAGGAGAGGACTACGACAACAATGACGATGACAATGATGACAACAAGCACAATGATAACAGTGATAGTGAACGCTTTGCTGTTGCAACTGCTGCTGCTTCAGCTGCTTCTGCTGCAAATGCTACTTCTGTTGCTGCTGCTGCTTCTGCTGATGATATTGATGATGATGATGATGATGATGATGATGATGATGATGATGATGATGATGATGATGATGATGATGATGATAATGATGATGATGATGATGATGAGGAGGAGGAGGAGGAGGAGGAGGAGGAGGAGGAGGAGGAGGAGGAGGAGGAGGAGGACGAGGAGGAGGAGGAGGAGGAGGAGGAGGAGGAGGGACGAGGAGGAGGAGGAGGAGGAGGAGGACGAGGAGGAGGAGGAGGAGGAGGAGGAGGAGGAGGAGGAGGAGGAGGAAGACGACGACGGTGATGATGATGATGATGATGATGATGATGATGATGATGATGATGATGATGATGATGATGATGATGATGCTGATGCTGCTGACCATAGGAAAGGTTGTTGTATTCCGGATGCATGGTGACTGTTTTCACCATCATGACCACTTCAAACTGATCCTGCACCGTGGTGTTCAGGTCTGACACAAGCACCACCATTTCGTATGGGTTCCTATGTACACACAAATACACACACACACACACACACACACACCACACACACACACACACACACACACACACACACACACACACACACACACACACACACACACAACACACACACATAGAAAAGAAGAGACTTGATATCACAAGCAAGATACTTTCGAACTTAAACATTCTAATCAGCGAGTGGGACAACAAAATCCAACACTCCTCATCTTATTTCATGTTCTCCAAACAAAAACCAACAACAAAGAAACAAGAAAGTTAGCAGACTATCAAACAAAGGGGCAAATAGATAAGCAACAGCCTATCCCCCTCGCAACCCAAATAATTATTACGACTGAAAGCAGAGTCATTCTGCTACAACCATAACCCCATTCTACTGTCGTATGCCGTACTCTCCCAAAGAGACATAGTTATGTCAGAAAACTCTCTAAAAAAAAACACAATAGCAGATTAGAACATGAAAGACAAAATACGCATTCAGTGCAAAATGTTGAACATTCAACCTGCAAGCCAGGTATCGGAAATAGTGACTTCATCAACGAGTCAATGATCGATAGAGTCAACACTTGAATAAGAAATTAATGGTCAAGCAAACCAACGGATGTAACCCATCAATTATCTAGTTGATAAGCACAGAATGACACAAACTAAGAAACATACATAAATACTGCCAACGAGCCGACAAGTAGCAATCACAAACACATCAACAGCAACATCATCAACAATGACAACAACAAAAACAAAAACAATGACAAATACAACAATCCTAAAAGCATACAAACAAGCCAACAAGGGAAAAGAAACACTATTCACCCAACTAGCCAGCTAGTTAACCAACCAGCCAGCCATTTCACCAAGCCAGCTAAGCTACCTTGATACTCATCTACCCAACTAACTACCCAACCATTCTCCCAACCACCCAACGCACAACAATTCCCCTACTCACCCACCCTCCGACCCACCCTCCCATTCAACCAACCACCCAACCCACAACCAATCCACCTACTGACTCATCCCCCACCCTCTAACCCGCCCTTCCACCTACAGACCCACCACCCCCACCATTCACCAACCAGCCTTTCATTCATTCAAATAGCCACCCAACCATTTACCCAATCACCCAGCCCACCAACTGTCAAATCACTCAACAAACCAAACAACCATTCACCCGGACTTCCACCAAGCCAACTCAAATAAGCAGCCTATCCACCTATCCACCACGCCTATCCACCACGCATATCCACCACGCCTATCCACCTATCCACCATGCCTATTCACCACGCCTATCCACATATCCACCACGCCTATCCACCACGCCTATCCACCACGCCTATCCACCACGCCTATCCACCACGCCTATCCACCTATCCACCACGCCTATCCACCACGCCTATCCACCACCCCTATCCACCACGCCTATCCACCACGCCTATCTACCACTCATATCCACAACGCCTATCCACCACTCATATCCACTGCGATCCACCACGCCTATCCACCACGCCTATCTACCACCCCTATCCACCACTCATATCCACTACGCCTGTCCACCACGCCTATCTACCACGCCTATCCATCACTCATATCCACCACGCCTGTCCACCACGCCTATCTACCACCCCTATCCACCACTCATATCAACCACGCCTGTCCACCACGCCTATCTACCAAGCCTATCTACCACCCCTATCCACCACTCATATCCACCACGCCTGTCCACCACGCCTATCTACCACGCCTATCCATCACTCATATCCACCCCTATCCACCATCCCTATCTACCACCCCTATCCACCGCCCCTATCCACCTATCCACCCCCCCTATCCACCACGCCTATTCACATATCCACCACCCCCTATCCACCACCCCTATCCACCACCTATATCCACCACCCCCTATCCACCACCCCTACCCACCCTTTACTCCACTTCAGACCACGCAGCATTCATTTCTCCTGGAGTTAACTTCAGTGCTGACTCCACTCTCCCCAAAAGTCTTTCGGATGAGACTGTAAACCGAGGCCCCGTGTGCGAACGCACGCACATCTTGCGCACACGGTAAATCCTGTTCCACTTTTCGCAAGAGTAGGCCATTATGTACCGGTGGGAACAGATGACAATATTTACAAAAACTGCATACCTACGAGGACTGGATGAAAATAAAGCACATGGAGTGCTTATTTTCATTATCCTAGATTTTAAGGGAATAAAATTCATTAAAAAAATAAATAAAAGATGAAAATAGAAAATGAGTGTTTATGTGCTTTTCCATTATCCTCGATAAAAAGGAATGAAATAAAATGAATAAATAAATAAATAAATAAATAAGTAAATAAATAAATAAATAGATAATACCACTCACATGTCCATGAGGTCCACCACACAGTGGGCAGCGGTCAGAACGTGGCGGTGACTGATCAGTGACCCTCCACACCTGCTCCGGTGACCGTTGCTCTTGTGGATGATCAGCCTCACCTGCCAGGGCACCTCACTGCAATCCCTCACCTTCGTGCCATCCATAATCCGACCTTGACCGAACCTGTGACTTCTTACGGTCTTCCGTTTTAAAGAGTCGCTTTGGCCACAAGGGGGCGCTGGAAAAATCAGGAAAGGAGGAGAAAGATGGGATAAACATCTAGTAGAAGGTTTTGAGGTTTTGTTTTCTTTTCCAGTGCTTAGGTTTACAGTTTATGTTGCTTTGATGCATTTTTTAAAACAGTTTACACCACTTTAAGCCACGGCAGATTTCCCTGCGTGAAATTCGGGCTGTTCTCCCCATGGAGAGTGTGTCGTCACAAGAGCAGCACCACCCATTAATTTTTTTCCTGTCAGCATATGTATTTGTTTCCCTATCACAGTTTCCTTTAGAATTTTGCCAGGGACAACTGTCTTGTTGCCGTGGGTTCTTTTACGTGCGCTAAATACTGATGTGTAACACACAGGACCTCGGTTTATCATCTTATCGGAAAGACTAGTACCCAAACTACCACTCATGGTCTAATGGATTGGGGGAAAGTTTTGGGCCCAAACGGGATTCGAACCACCGCACACTTCGACCCGGACTTTTTGCTTTCTAGACAGGCTTATTACCTTTAGACCACCAATTCCACTGTACATGATTGTTTTATATTGTACTATATTGTTTTGTATTGTATTGTGTTAGATTGTATTGTATAGCATTGTATTGTATTGTACTGTATGTATTCTACAGCACGTTTAGTCACGTCAGATTTCTATTCAAAATGAATACAAAAACCCCTCCATGACACAAAGAAGAGACGAGGATAGACGTTTGAAAAAAAGTAGTTTGAGTGTAAATAGATCCATGGGGAATGATGGTGTTGAAGACAGGTGAAAAGTCAATGAACGGCATGCAAACAAAGCAGCTGGATTTCTTTTTGCAAAAGAAGAGTAGGTATTATGCAGCAATGTAATAGCAGTACCATTTGTGCTTCTGTTTTTGTTTTGAAATAACGCGTTCAAAACAGATCATGAGCACAAGATGAAAGCAAAAGGTGTGTAATCTTTAAGAGACTTAGATGTTTTCAGCGACTGAGAGAATGGAACACTAAGCCCGCGACAAAATAGCTCAGCACACACTTTCACTAATCGTGAAATCGTAAGATTAGGCCATTGTGTGCCGGTGGGAACAGATGAAAATATTTACACGACTGCAAACACACGGGGACTGGATGAAAAAAGCACATGAGTGCTTATCTCATTACCCTCGATATAAAAGAATATATAAAAAAAGAAGAAAAGGCAAAGAAAGAATCGTCAATCCTCAACACTCACATGTTTCATCACATTTGATCT
>JASPKP010003899.1:0-5000 GCA_030674155.1 Stramonita haemastoma
TTTCTTTTTTTGATCAGCATGAATCTATACCTTTTGTGCATCTGCCTTGCCTATGATACCAATGAACCCTTTGTTCCATCCCAAGCCCAAGAAATGTATTGTGGTCCATGGCCAATGTACATTAAATCAGTTCAGTGTTCAGTGTTCTTTCTCTCTCTCTCTCTCTCTCTCTCTCTCTCTCTCCTCTCTCTCTCCTCTCTCTCTCTCTCTCTCTCTCTCTCTCTCTCTCTCTCTCTCTCTCATCTCTCTCTCTCTCTCTCTCAAGATAAGTATTTGAAGAAATTGCTATCAGGGACATGGCATTTTCAACAACAATAATTTCATTTTCTCTTTTTATTGTAGATTATAATGATGTCGTGTTTCGTTCTCCAGTGTCAGTTTTCAAATGTATCAAAGAAAAAAATTAGTAAACCTGTTTCACGTAAGTCTGTTAATCTCGTACAAGTTTGATGCAAACTGTCTATAATGTCGTTACTTTTTGCACACAACAAAACGGATTTCAAATGAACAGGAAAGGAGATTGAAGAAGAACGTGTATACCCTTCCTTTCTGTTCCCGACACTGTTAGTTTAGAGGTCATAGAATTTCTTCACTTTTGATTCCGTTATTTTTTGCTTGCTTTGTTTTGTGTGCCACAATGAATTTGTTTTTAATTTTTCTATTTTATTCTTTTAAATCAAAGATAACGGAATAAGCACGCATGTGCTTCTTTTTACATCAAGTCCTCGTGAACACGCAGTTTAGTAAATATTGTCATCTGTTCCCACTGGCACACAATGGTCTACTCTTTTGAAAAGTGGGACAGGATTTAACGTGTGCGCAAGATGTTCTGCGTGCGTTCCACACGGGACCTCGGTTTAAAGTCTCATCTGAAGGACTTTTGGGGAGAGTGGAGTCTGCACTGATGTTAACTCTAGAGGAAAAATCCCATTCAACGGGAATCGAACCCAGGTCGTCAGATTGCGAGCGCAATGTCGTAACCACTTGGCTATCCCGTCCCCCGTTTCTTTCTTTGTTTAGTCTTTTCTGTTGTTTTTGTTCTTTTGGACTTTTGCTACATTGATATTGAACGTTTCTGTTTTATTTCTTTTTTATTTAAGTAAACAGTCTCCTATATTTGTCTGGGTGTTGATGTTGCTGCTGCTGCTGTTGCTGTTTTGTTCCCAGTGTGCTGCTAAGTGATGTCGAAAAGATGCTGTTGTTATTACTGTTGTTGTGGTGGTGGTTGTGGCGGTGATGCCTATGTTATCATTGTTGCTGATATTGTATTGTATAGCGTAATATACCCAGGGAAAACTTGATTGCGTGAAAAATCAGACTACTGTCCCGGGAAAAAGACTCCCCTGATAACATCGCCTTTTTTTTCTTGTTATTTTGCCCCCCTTTTTTATCATTATTTTCCTGCGAGATCTGTGTTTTGTTTGTTTTGTTTTCTGTTTTCTCTGAGAGTGAAACTGTGATCGCAAATTTTGGCCCCAAATTAGTTTTCCTCGTTGTCATGAACTTTTTACGTGCGCTAAATTGCCTGCTGCACGCGAGACCTGGGCTTATCCTTTGGTTGTAGACACTGGCGTCTGCACCATTATCTAGAACCTAGCAACAAGGGGAGAGAAGCTTGGGCTTGAAAGAGAAGACAACCACATAAATGTTTCTTTCTACAGGGGTGCGTTCACTTTGTAGACGGGTGTGTGGTTGTTGTTGTTGTTGTTGTTGTTGTTGTTGTTGTTGATGTCTTGACTTGTGGTGTGTGCTGTTGTTGTTGCTGTTGTTGGTGGTGGAGTTGAGTTGACTTATGGTATGTTAATGATGTTATGGTGGAGTTGTCTTTGAGGTGTGTGTTGCTGTTACTGTTTTTATTGGTGTTGAGTTGTCTTGACTTGTGGTGTGTTGTTGATGTTGTTGTGGTTGTTTTGGTGGAAGTTGTCTTGTGGTGTGTGCTGTTATTGCTGATAGGCACAGATGTCATTGAGCAGTGGTAATGCCCATGTGGCACTTAATATAGAATATATATATATATATATATATATATATATATATATTATGTTGTGTGTTGTTATGGTTTTATTATGTTTTTTTTTACGGTTGTTTTTTTGTAATCTGGGGATGATAAATCAAGCGGAATGGCTGGCGTTCGCATCACAGCCTGGTTTATTTATTTGCCTTTAAGAATGAAATCAATATTTTGGGCATTGTGTCATTTAATGTTGTTTATTTTTTTTAATGGACAGTGTTAGATATTTGAAGCATTAGGTGGATGAAGCTGAACTGTGTGGTTCCAGTTCTAACCTAGGAATCAAACTACATGTGGATTGAGCAAGCCGGAGTCTGACTGACAAAAGAAAGGATTCATATCATGGGATGCGAGCCTGCAACCTTCCAGTCCAGCAAGAATCCCCAAAGCGCTTAACCACTGCGCCACAGCACTGGTTCTGTTCCCGTTTTTCTTTCACTCGAGTTATCTCTTGAGGAAATACAGTATTTGTGTTTCGTATTCTGCATAATGTATTTTAGAGCAAGCGTCTCTGAGAACGGCTGTTTTAGATTAAAAATATGTTTTACTTTAACCGTTTCTGTTTAAAGTTACAGCCTTTTAAAACATTTTCTTTGTGTGTGCAGGTGATTTCAGAACGTGAGGTCATGGAAAGCCAAGGCTGTGCACGGCATCATTGGGTTATTGTAGAGCACTGTGAGCGGAGAGACTAAGGGAAGACGTGTTTGTGATTGTTTTAGTAGCGGTGAAGAAAGCAGTTGTGTATATGCGCTTCTCGAAAGACCGACATCAGATATAAACGTTTTCTTATGGAACTGTCTCACAGTCTTTTTGATGATTCCCGCAGGGTTCTACTTGGGAAGATTTGCATGAGATTCAGGCTCTTTGTAATGCTTTGAACATTGACTTTTTTAAGATACAACGTCATGAAAGACTAGGTATTGTTGGCCTTTTTGGATTAAAAAAAATATCGATGTTCAGTTGTCCTTGCTGTGTCTGTTTCACTCTCTGGTGAGGAGTGAAATGTGGCCGTTTCGGATGACTAAGGCGTAGAACCTAGGGAAGAAAGAACTGATGTCTTTTCTCCTTGCACTTACATTGTAAAAGATTCCACAATCTGAACATCAGTTTTCTTTCTTAATAAGTGGACATCCCTGATAGGGCCTCCACGGGTGGCGGGTCACTCAGCATGAGGATGGAGTTGATCGAGCCCTTTCCTTGATGAACCGTTGTCTGTGCTAAAGGCAATACAGATTACGGAATACTTGACATACATCACCTTCACCTTCACCTGTCCCGTAGTCCCGCAGACCGTCAGGGCACCGCTGAAGATTTTGCTACCAGCTTCCTCCATTCCCCATGGACATGTATACGCTCAATCAACTGTGTGTGTTTGCTTTGTGATCGACGCTAGCTCCATAACCGGTCTCCTATAGTGGTCAGCCCATGTAGTAACAACACTGGAACGAAGTATGAAAGATTTTGTTACAAAAACATTTGTTGGAATAGACGCTTTCATAAGTTTGATATTTATCAAAAGCTATAGGCTCCATAATTCAAGAGAAGTAAACTCCTGCAGAGAGACATATGAACTTAACGTTTATGGTAAAGGTAAAGGTGTCCTATAACCTATGTGGTCGTAGGGGAGCGAGGCATTAGAGACCTCAGCTTTTCTAGGGCCAGCATATTGAGGGCAGCGCCTATCTCCTCTCCGTCGCTGTTTTACCTTCCCTGACCCTAAAGAGGGCAGGTACCCATTTAAAGCTGGGTGAACTGAAGGACTGTACTGAAGCCAAGGAGCGCAAACGGTCACCCATCCACTTGGCAACCATCCTCTATGTTGCTTAACCGTAGCTTGGGGAAAGCGAGTGCTCTGACCACTGAGCTGTCCCGTCTCCATGTTAAGTTTTGGGGTCTTTTCTGTCCTAGGTTTAATGTGTGTTCACTGCTAGGTGATTAAGACAAACCAACGTCATAACAACACTATTGATTGATTGAGATGGGAGGATGCAGGGTCCTGGGAAAGACTGTGAATGATATAAGACTTTAGCAAATAAGTGATGATATAATTGACTTTCATATGGTACACTTTGAACATGCCCACATTTTGAACTTGTATCAATTTCTTTTTTTGTATTTAAGAATAGGACAACCAAAAGTGAATGCTGGACTGTAAGAGAATAAAAACAGGAGCATTCTGCTCTCAGCTTTCCCAGTGCAACTGCCCTCTGTAAACTACAAACTGCACACAGAAAATTTGAGACTCTGTCTACATTGTGAACAGATATTTACCGGATTTTTTTTTTAAAGAAGAGACCAACAATGACCAAAACAATTTACGTCCGATTTCTTTGCTCAAAGATTAGAAATTAAACAGTTTACATAAAATCTAACGAAACTTTGTCGCAGAGTACGACATTCATGTCAGTAGTATTCTACGTACTGTCACAGAGCAAATTCTGCTACCTAATACCACAGTCCTACTTTCAGCAATGCATCATATCTTCCTACTTTTAACACAACGAGTTGTCTTTCATAAAGGACAATGGTGATGCCCACAGTAGTGGTCTAAGCGTTCATGCAGTCTGCAAACAAGCTTGATGTCTAACGCTTTTACTGCTAAAAAGAACGGTCCCCTCTGCGCTTCTCTAGTTACATGGCATTATGGTCTAAGCTTTCACAACACAACTGCTCTGTTTGGAAACTCAAACGGCATACAGAAAAACAGCAGTGCCACTAATGGAATGCATTTAACCTTCTTTGGTCTGCCTCTTTATAGCTTCGTTTCCATCGTGTTTTAGCAAATATTTTAGTTTTTTTCCTCTTTTTTTTTTTTACCTGCATAGACTTCGAAACGAACTTACAAAAAATAGAGTGATCAGATTGATGAATATACAAATAGTTCTAACGAATCTTCAAAGCAATCAATATAATCATCCTTTATGGCATTGTTTTCATGAGAAAAGTGGAGAAACTATGATCACACGTTCGGAGGGGAAACTATTGGCCG
>JASPKP010003899.1:12500-15000 GCA_030674155.1 Stramonita haemastoma
ACAACACACTCTCCATGCAAAAGTTCATCACCCAGACCTGTCAGTCATGCTACTATTTTCAGCTACGGCGTATTAGTGCAATTCGAAAGTACCTGTCCACTGATGCAACATCCATACTTGTTACTTCTCTTATTCTTTCACGTCTGGACTATTGCAATTCTCTTTTGGCTGGTCTGCCAGCATCATCTATCCACTCCCTTCAACGTATACAAAACTCTGCAGCTCGATTGGTCCTCAGAAAGAAAAAATCTGAGCGCATTACCCCTCTCTTGCAATCTCTCCACTGGCTGCCCACACTACAGAGAGTAAACTACAAGATCAGTACCCTCTGTTACAAATGTCTCCACAAAACTGTACCCTGCTACCTCTGTGATTGTCTTCACTTGTACACACCTTCTCGCTCCCTCCACTCGGCTGCAGATACCTTGTCCTTAAGAATACCCAGATTCAACCTATCTACCGTTGGCCCCTGCTCTTTCTCTATTTCTGGTCCGTAGATCTGGAATGACCTCCCTCTCTCCCTTCTGCAAAAGCCTACTTATAACACTTTTAAATCCAACCTCAAGACACACTTATTTCAAACCTAGAATGTTCGCCTTCTGTTTTCATCTCCTGTCTGTCCCTGCCTTTAATATCTGAAATCTCCTTCACCCTACTAAAGTGTATGACCTTTATAACTACGCGCGCGCGCGCGCGCGCAAGTGTGTGTGTGTGTGTGTGTGTGTGTGTGTGTGTGTGTGTGTGTGGTGTGTGTGTGTGTGTGTGTGTGTGTGTGTGTGCATTCAAGTTTTTTTTAACTATCAATTGTTATTGATTGCATGTGTGTTGTATAGGCCGACGGCAAGCCCTTTGATTTGTTATTGCAAAATATGGCGTTATATAAATTCCACGTATTATGATGATGATGATGATGATGATGATGATGATGATGATGATGATGATGATGATGATGATGATGATGATGATGTACAAATAAAAACATATTCGGAACAGTCCTATCTGTAGCCAGCCTCTCCTCTGTGTGTGTGTGTGTGTGTGTGTGTGTGTGTGTGTGTGTGTGTGTGTGTGTGTGTGTGAGTGTGTGTGTGTGTGTGTGTGTGTGTGTGTGTGTGTGTGTGTGTGTGTGTGTGTGTGTGTGTGTGTGTGTGTGTGTGTGTGTGTGTGCGTTTGTGTGTGTGTGTGTGTGTGTGTGTGTGTGTGTGTGTGTGTGTGTGTGTGTTGTGTACGCGCGCGCGCGCATGCGTGCGTATGCAGCCGCGCCTATAAGTGTGCGTGGACCTGTATGTGAGTGTGTGAGTGTTTGTCTGTTTGTGAGTGCGCATGTGAGGGGGAACATATGTGTGGCTGGGTGTATTAGAGGGTATGTGTTTTTATGATTATGAGTGCGCATGGGCGGGTCTGTACCCCCAACGATGTGTGCGCACGCGCGTTGGTGTGGATGGGAGGGTGGGTTGGTGCGTGTGGTGTGTATGGGGGGGAGGGGGTATGGATGGGTGGGTGTGCACCCAGCCTGGCTGTGTGCTGGTCTCTAGCGGTGCCTGGGGGCAGGTGGGCATTGGGGGCGTGGTGCAGTGGCTTGTGGATGGTCTTTTGCGTCACCATGATGGCGTTTGGTGTTGTTTTTTGTCGTCATTTTGACTATGACGTGTGAGACCATGACGCAAAAAGCTTGTAGTGTCTATGTGCTGCGTTTTTCATGGCGTTCACCCGTTGGGCTACGGCATACGTATTTAGCAAATTATCCCTGTGAGTTTAAATTCAGACTATTCTTGTCATCAACGAACAAAAAATGTATATTTCTTTAAACAGCCAATAAACTGTTTGTATAGATTATCTACAGATGATTGGGTTATTATCAAAATGAGAAATTGTTGCTTTATGCCACTTTGTATACTCCCCTTTTAAAGGGCTGTGGCCTTTACTAATAAAACGTCTCTCTCTCTCTCTCTCTCTCTCTCTCTCTCTCTCTCTCTCTCTCTCTCTCTCTCTCTCCTCTCTCTCTCTTCAGCATGTATTTTCAGCAACCATTTCAGACAGAAGAAAAAAAATCAGAACAACATAGAAAATAAGATTCCATAAGCCGATGTGCACACACACTTTATGGACACTGCAAATCTAAAGACAATCACACTACACCATGCACTGATAAACTATGCAAAGACAAACCGCTACAAAAAGGAAACTCGGATAGGTTGCGGTACTTGCGTGTGTAAGACATGAATTTAGCCAATAAAATCGGCAAGGTTAGAAGGAATTAAACGTTGCGTGACGTCCTCTATCACCTGTCTGTTGTGTCAATGTGTCATCACAGAAGTCAAAGTGATCTCTCTCTCTCTCTCTCTCTCTCTCTCTCTCTCTCTCTCTCTCTCTCTCTCTCTCTCTCTCCTCTCTCTCTCTCTCTCTCTCTCTCTGGTTTTGTGACAGATTCACAAAGAAGACTGCATAAGTCCCTCCCAACACGCACACACACACACACACAAACACACACACACGCACCCCC
>JASPKP010003900.1:7500-10000 GCA_030674155.1 Stramonita haemastoma
CCTTTAGTTCTGACAAGTGGCCACAGCAGTAGCAGCTGCAGCAACAGCATCAGCAAGGAGAGTGCTTGTGCCAACATCCACTCATCCCCTTCCCATCACTTGACAGGAAGGAAAACGAGTATTGTAGCACCCCGAAATATCAGCATAGAGTTTGGGTAGCTCAAGAGAGCAAGGAAAAACACTAATGTTAGCCATAGGTAAAGATGTGTATAGTGTAGCTCATGATTCTGATGATTTTATTTTTAAAGTCTTTTATATCGAGGACAATGGGATGAGCAATCGTATTCTTTTATTTTACATCCAGTCACTGTGTACGCAGTTTTGTAAAATTTGTCATCTGTTCCCACCGGCACACAATGACCTTCTCTTACAAAAAGCGGAACAGGATTTAACGTGTGCTCGAGATGCTCTGCGTGTGTTCGCACACGGGGCCTCGGTTTATAGTCTCATCCGAAAGACTTAATAATTAGTATACATCTCAAGAAAGTAAGCAAGAACAGCAACTCTCACCAGTGCTGACTCCACTCTACCCAAAAGTCCTTCGGGTGAGACGACAAAGTAACAATCCCTTTTTTCTTTAATTTAGGGTAAAGCACTTTTGCTCATGGCGTGCAAAATGGGATAGGCAGGCATGGGATTTGACCATAATATTAAAAAAAAACCAAAAAACTTTGTAGTTCATTTCCGACAATTAATCATGCAAATCTCTGGAAACTTTGGCCAATAGCCTTTTCAACGGGCCATTCCAGCGACTAAGAGAGAGAGATAGAGAGGGGGGAGGGGGTCTGCTGCATGGGTAACACCTTGCCCTCCATACTTGCTTATTTACCCAGGCTTTGCGCTCTAGAGCCTAGAGCACAACTCCATAGTCTTCCGAGACTGACGGATGTCTACTAAGGATAAAGTATTGTGCACCTCACAACCAAACAATTTCTCACGTTTCCCATTCTGCTTGCGTTCTGGAGTCAGCTCTGTACATCCCATAATATTCCTACACAGTGATGTGAAACATAACATTCATCACAGCAACTCCCCTCCTCCCCCTCCTCCACCCCCCTCCCCCACACCCCCAATCCTATCTGTGTCTACGCCTCATTACCAAGAGTTGTCAAAACTGCAGAAAGAAATGATGCTATGCCATGTTATGTTATGCTGGGTTGGGTTGTGTTGGGGTCCAGTGGCCTGATTTATCTTTGACTTCTGGCATGTTTCGGGGATGGTGGTGGTGGTGGTGGTGGTGGTGGTGGTGGTGGTGGTAGTGTGCGTGTGTGTGTGTGTGTGTGTGTGTGTGTGTGTGTGTGTGTGTGTGTGTGTGTGTGTGTGTGTGTGTGTGTGTGTGTGTGTGTGTGTGTGTGTGTGTGTGTGTGTGTGTGCATGTATGGAGAGGTGTGTGCGTGCGTGCGTGTGTGCATGTATGGAGAGGTGTGTGCGTGCGTGCGTGCATGTATGGAGAGGTGTGTGCGTGCGTGCGTGTGTGCATGTATGGAGAGGTGTGTGCGTGCGTGCGTGCATGTATGGAGAGGTGTGTGCGTGCGTGCGTGCATGTATGGAGAGGTGTGTGTGTGCGTGCGTGCGTGTATGTATGGAGAGGTGTGTGCGTGCGTGCGTGTGTGCATGTATGGAGAGGTGTGTGCGTGCGTGCGTGTGTGCATGTATGGAGAGGTGTGTGTGCGTGCGAGCTTGCATGTGTGTGCGTACGTGTGTGTGTGTGTGAGCATACATGCGCGCGCACGAACGCACGCACACATGCGTATGTGCGTGTGCGTGCATGTGCGTGTGCACACGCGTAAAGGATCTGGTTCACCATATGCTCTTTAGATATCTTGACAGATGGAACATAGTGTATATTATCATTATTATTGGATGGTTGCACGTACCTGCAAATAAATGTATTCGTGCATGTGTGTTTGCATTTATTACATTCCTGTGTGCTGATGTTTGCATGTCTGCACGTGCAGAGCGGCGCGCAGGCATGATGGCGTGTGTGTGTGTGTGTGTGTGTGTGTGTGTGTGTGTGTGTGTGTGTGTGTGTGTGTGTGTGTGTGTGTGTGTGTGTGTGTGTGTGTGTGTGTGTGTGTGTGTGTGTGTGGCGTGTGTGGAAGCGCAGGTGCCTGTGACGTGCAGAGGGAGAGATTGGCATTTGCTTTGGCAGAGAGAAACAGAGAACAAACACATAGACTAGAGAGGGAGGAAGGTTTCTGTGCTTGCATGTCTGTCTGTTTTGAATGGGGGCTGTGTCGTGTTGGTGTAGTTGTCATATTACTGTGTTAGTTTTGGCTTGCATTGTGTCGTCTCATGTTACGTTACGTTGTGTTGTATTACAGGACATGAGATTATATTATGTTACACTGCATTACATTGCGTTATGTTATACTGCACTTTCATCCCATTACATTGCACATTGCTACATAATATTACATCAGATTACATTTCATTATGATATGTTACACTACACTATCTTTCATCACATCACATTTCATATTACTGCGTAATGTTACAT
>JASPKP010003901.1:0-2500 GCA_030674155.1 Stramonita haemastoma
GGTGACCCCATGGTGGCCTAATATAAATGAGCTCCTTGTGGACATCTAACACTGAAGATGAGACACAACCAAACTGGATATGGCTGTGCTGGAGATGCTGAAAAGAGCGGCGTATGAACAGCAGAGGTAGAAATGTCACAAAACATGAGGCAGCAAAGAAAAAAAAGAAAAAGAATCAGGAACTTCTGGTAACTGCAGTGTCAAGATTGCCAGACCTTATATACGCCTCCCAAGACCTTTCTCTCAGGAGGCTGGAAGCAGTCGCCCCTTGTTTGAATCCAGCCGTTGCTGTTCGAATTTGCAGTAGCATACATGTTTCTTTACTTCTTCACCTTCACCTGCCCCGTAGTCTTGTGGAACGTGGGGGCACAACTGAAGACTTTGTAACCACTTCCCTCCACTCCCCACAGTCGTCAGCCATCTGAGTAGATCATTCCACCCAAGGCTGTCCACTCTCTGATGTTATCTTTCCATCCTTTCCTCTGTCTGCCTCTTCGTCTCCCTCCCCTTACTGTTCCCTGCAAGTGTGTCTTGGTCAGTCCAGATAATCGTGTGACGGCCCAGCCGTATCCATGTACATGTGTTACTACTGATAAACTCTCTGGAAACGATTGGCTGCATCACTCAAAGAGGACAAGGATTTGGATTGCTTGAAGGCTGCTGATTCTGGGCCAACAGGCCAGATATTACTCTGGTCGGTGCCTAAAACAGTGTTCTGGCCAGTCCTCTTTCATAGGGAAGAGGAACAACAACCAGTGGACCAGAAACAGGAGGCACCCTGGTACCATAAAGCAGAACATCAGATGCCACACCTAACGCTCCACCACATAATGAGGTCATTTTTTTAGCTATTGACATGCTATTAATATGCAATTAAATGGCTAAAATAACCCCCCCCCCCCAAAAAAAAAAAAAAAATTGGACAATTCTATCAACAGTTATTACAACCTGAAATGATAGACTACAGAAAATGACAAAATAGGAAATGGATAAGTTTAGCATCCTATTAGGTGGTCAGGATGTGAGCTTGACTATTTTTTAAAAAAAACATGTTTTAAGGCAAAAGGAAACAAGATTATGGCATGATATTTCATTACAAGGTAGAATGATGGGTAAAGTTATATAATCAAACAAAATCTCAAAATCAACAACCTGACCCCCACCTGCCTAAAATGGCTCCTAGCGGAAAAGTGGGTCAGGTGCTAAGCGACTCATTTCGTGGGGTGGAGCATCACAATTTATGACCAATCTCTGTCTTTGAGGGAGAATGAAGTGAATCACTCTTATACTTTACTTCCAAAATTCCCTACAGAGTTTAAAACAATATATCTTCTTACTGCCAAAAAAGTTGCAGGTCTTTCTTTTTTTGTTTATCAATAGATATCTTGGATATATAAATAACCCTGCTATATTCTTCAGATAATCTTGGTGGCAAAACTACAACTAGGAAGAAAACGTGATTCTCTTCCACAAAAGTTTGCACCTCAACCAAGCCTAACAAAAACAGGAATGGGCGCCATTTATAATGTACTACCCTGACCACACCTAATGAACTGGCTCAGCCACAAAAAAAACCCCAGTGGAACAGGTGCCATGCAACTCAATTCATGGTGGAGGATCACTCAGTGTGTGTGTGTGTGTGTGTGTGTGTGTGTGTGTGTGTGTGTGTGTGGTGTGTGTGTGTGGTGTTGTGTGTGTGTGTGTGTGTGTGTGTGTGTGTGTGTCTCTACAACGGTGCTGTCTTTACCCCCGCACCTGCATCATGTTACAATGGAGCAGAAACCTTTCCAGCACCACAGCAGATCCAGCTCAAAAACTCCCTTCTGAACTTGGCCCCAGTTAGACAGTAGAGAACGAAATTGATGGCACTGTTGGTGTACCATAATTGATGTGTCACAGTAAACATCAAGTAATACAAAGCATAACGCCTGAGGGCTCGTTGATTTGAAATAAGGCCCCCAGACATAACACACACAGATTGGCATGGTCAGAACCAGGAAAGCACAGGATATTGCCAGAACTCTAACCGTTGTTCTCGTGGACATTTGCTTGCGACTGTCATTGCCCTGCGCTGTGCTGGTATTGGGATCAACACGAGCCATTAGCGATGAGGAGGAAACTGCTTTAAAACAGTGTGACAGACAATATCATGTCACAGACAATCAGGCTCACAGTGGGGAAAAACGAAGCGAGACACAAGTCTATCCAACTGAAGGTGAAGTCGTAGAAGTCTTTGTAAGGTCCTGGCAGGATTTCGCAGGTATTTTCTGGCGTGATATCGAATCCAATCAGAAGATGGGAGTACAGAGCAGAAGCTAAGAGGACCAGCGTGGCTATGACAATCCACGTTCTTCGCACAGTGCACATCACTCTCATCCTGTGTGGCCACAAAACCGCCATTGTTCTCTGCACTGTCACACAGGTCACCAGCCAGGCAGACGTGGCATTACTGACGTAGATTAAAATCTATAAAGCTTACATAGTGAGTTATGTAAAATGT
>JASPKP010003901.1:10000-12500 GCA_030674155.1 Stramonita haemastoma
CTCACATTCATTTATACAAACATTCCCACAGACACAGACACAGACACAGACACAGACACACACACACACACACACACACACACACACAACACACAGACACACACAGACACACACAGACACACAGACACACAGACACACACACACACACACACACACACACACACACACACACACACACACACACACACACACACACACACACACACACACAACACACATACACAGAATGAGAAACACGCACACATTCATACTCACACACGCACACACACACACACACTCACAACACACACACATCACACACACACACACACACACCACACACACCACACACACACACACACACACACACACACACACACACACACACACACACACACACACACACACACACACACACATGCTCACACGTGGATGCACACATGCATGCACTTACACACAAACACACACGCACATAAGCACACACAAACACACACGCAAATAAGCACACACACGTACACACACACACCACACACACACACACACACACACACACACACAACACACACACACACACACAACACACACACTCACTTACTTATTCTAGGGTAAAATCTGCCATATATATTAGGCAGGGTCTAGACTATGAAAAGTTAGGCAAATCTCCTATTGTGCAAAGTACAGTAGATATGTATCACACAGGGGTGACAGTCAAACTAAACATGGATGAAATACTAAATGTAATGTCTATTTATTTACCCCAAGGTCCGAAAAATGACATTAACTGACTGGTTAAAAAACATAGACTTCACTAAACATAGATGGTCAGAATGTGAGGCCTTGGGCATTTTCAAACGCGTTTTAAAAGCAAAAAGGAAACAAAACTACGCCATTTTATTATTATTATTATTTTTTATTAATAGGCAGAATAATAACTATAGTTTTATAATCAATCGATTTTTTAAAAAATCATGATCCTGATCCCCAACGGGCCTAAAACAGCTTCTATTGCAAAAGTAGGCTTGGTGCAAAGCGACTCATTTCGTGGGGGATCGTCACAAGTCAGGCTTTTGGGCATATAACACTTCTGAATGACGTGTTGAAAGACATGTTTTGACGTAACGAATGACGTAATTCTTCAGTCGTGATGGGGGAGTATTTAGCATTAATACTAAAGCCAGAGAGCTTTCAACAGAATGTGTTACAGAGCTCATTGACTTCCATTTGCCCTTGAGAGAGATATGAGTCATTTCATTTCATGCTGTGTGCAGCCCTACCAACCTTGAACGCCATATTGGGGCTGTACTACTACTACTACTACTGCTGCTGCTGCTGCTGCTGCTGCTACTGCTATTGCTACAACTACTACTACTACTACTACTACTACTACTACTACTACTACTACTACTACTACTACTACTGATAATAATAATAATAATAATAATAATAATAATAATAATAATAATAATAATAATATATGGAATATATATAGCGCTATATCTTTGTAAAGATACACAAAGGCGCTTGCATTCAGCCTTTTCTTACACAAACAATCCATAATAATGACCAGTATTAACGAATTCAATGTCGACAACGTGTTCAATCTTATTCAATGTCGTCAAGTCGGGGTAACTTCACTCCAAAAGTTCAAAATCAACAGCCATGTAATCGCTTCAAACACACAACTCTTTGAACTGGAATTAAAAAAAACAGCCAATCATTACGTAAAAACAGCCAATCATTAAGTAACAAAGCCATTAAATCACTTTCTTTATTCCATACGGACATTAGGACCAAGCTGTGCTGAGCACACCAGCCATTCCGCTTGATTTATCATCTGTAAACCCCCCCCCCCCAAAAAAAAAAAAAAAAAAAAAAAAAAGCACATGAGTGCTTGTCCCATTATCCTCGATAAAAAAAGAATACATAAATAATTAAATAAATACATTTTCGGGTTAAAAAAAACACAACAAAAACCGAGCATTAAAATGAACAAAGGACACTTCATTATGCAAACAAAGAAAAATGCATTAATTAGAAAAATGTCATGAATATTTATAAGCAAATAACGCTGCAGCATGTACATACATCCTCTGCTTATTTCAGTGATTACACTATCACTACCTAGTTACTAAAGAGAACCCAAAGCTGACAATTTCAACCAATATGTACAACGCCTGCATCGTCAGCACTCTCCTTGATGGCAGTGAAACAGGGACAACATACTCCAAACAGAAGCGCAAACTGAACAGCTGAAGAGGTTAGCATAGCCTACATACACATAGAGAAAAATAAAACGAGACAGAAAGACAGACAAACAGACAGACAGACAGACAGACAGAGAGAGAGAGAGAGAGGAGAAGAGAGAGAGAGAGAAGAGAGAAGAGAGAGACAGAGAGAGAAGACAGAGACAGAGACAGAGACAGAGAGAGAGAACAGAAGAGAGACAGACAGAAGAGAGAGAGAGAGAGAGAGAGAGAAGAGAGAAGAAGAGAGAGAGAGAGAGAGAGAGAGAGACGAGAGA
>JASPKP010003901.1:17500-18752 GCA_030674155.1 Stramonita haemastoma
AATGTCATCTGTTCCCACTGTAAAATGCTTGTGCCTAACATCCTAGACATCTCGACACTCCAGAAGCAGATATTTGAATGGTGATTGATCTTATATACGTTCCTGAATGTTTACAGAGAAAATCAGATTGATGAAACATCACGGAAAACCATGACAGGTTTACATTCCTCTCTCAACCGTAGCTGATAGGCATGTATTCATCCTGTGTTTGTACAACTCCTCAAATTGTTCTCTTGGGTGTTTTTTTGTGTTTGTTTGTTAAATATCCCCTAGACAACAGGGCGAAAAAGGCCACTGATTCATTTTTCTTTCGCTACTTGACAATCAATGATGACGAAGACGATAATGATAACGTTAGGAGAGTCTGTATTGATTCGAGACGTCACAACAGGGCTGTACTGTATGCTTTCTGTGATGATATAATCTCGGCGTCAATCAGGCCCGAGAGATACAGACACCCTGCAGTGTTGATGATCTAAATCGAGCAGCAACCCTTTCAAAGCTTGATCCATAACGTGGAAAGGGTTTGACTGTGTGGGTCTCAATTCGTCTCATGAAATTGCATACACACGGGGACTAGGTGGAAAAAAACCCACGTGAGTGCTTATTCCATTATCCTCGATATAAAAGAATAAATAAAATAACGTAAAGAAATAAAACCCAAGACAAATTCTGGGTGTAGAAATCAACCAGAAATAAAGCAACAAAAACCAAAAGTGCCTGTGTACATACGTAAATCATAGTTTATATGTCTTTTCTACTCAAATGTCGTAACTAACATTGTATTCATACATTGGTGTGTGTGTGTGTGTGTGTGTGTGTGTGTGTGTGTGTGTGTGTGTGTGTGTGTGTGTGTGTGTGTGTGTGTGTAGTGTGTATGTAGTGTGTGTGTGTCTGTGTGTGTGCGTGCCTGCGTGCGTGTGCGTGCGTGCGTGCGCACGCGCGCGCTCAGTACATGTCGTGCGTGCTTACGTGTGTGAGCGTTTGTGATTTTTTCATTTTAAAGCTTGAACAAAAATATGAAATGTAGCTATCTTAAGTCTTTTCATTATGATTCGTATCAATATGCCTGTCAGCATTGTATGGTAATTGCCCTTCAGGGGATGATTAAAGTTAAAGGTTGAACAAATATGAAATGTAACTATCTTGTGTCTTTTGATTATGATTATCAACAATATGCCTCTGTCAGTATTGTATTGTAATTGGCCTTCAAGGGATGATTTAAGTTAAAGGTTGAACAAATATGAAATGT
>JASPKP010003902.1:0-12500 GCA_030674155.1 Stramonita haemastoma
TCAAGACTCTACTATCAGTAGTTTTTATATGGTGGTGTATATTACTAAGGAACTGTGTTTTACTAGAAAAAGATTGAAATTTTCCGAATACTAGGAGGAGTTTCTTGGTCAGAAAAGCGAATGGAAGAGGGTTAAGTCCTTTTTACTGATTAACAAAATGTTTTGATAACATCTGCATGTCCTCTTCTTCTAAAAGTTAACACTATCATTGCAAATCTGAATGTATCCACCTCATTTCTCTCAAAATTTAAAAAAACAAAACACAAAAGCATTCTAAAGATCAAATTACACCAAAAAATTATTCAGCCCATGTTCAAACCCTCTAAGACTTTTGTCACCAAAAATGCTCACTAGGAGACACACACACACACACCCCACACACACACACACACACACACACACACACACACACACACACACACACACGCACGGATAAGAGTCACAACTTTCTTGTAGATCATACATGCTCTACACACACACACACACACATGCGGGTAAGAGTCACAATTTTCTTGTAGATCATACATGCTCTATACACACACACACACACACACACACACACACACACACACACACACACACACATACACACACGCACGGATAAGAGTCACAACTTTCTTGTAGATCATACATGCTCTACACACGCACACACACGCACACACACACACACACACACACACACACACACACACACACACGGATAAGAGACACATCTTTCTTGTAGATCATACATGCTCTACACACACACCACACACACACACACACACACACACACACACACACACACATTCACGGATAAGTCACAACTTTCTTGTAGATCATACATGCTTCCCTTTCTTTCAGTTTCTACAGAGCATGGAACTGACCTGTGCGCCAGTTGGTAGGAATCTGTACTGTGCAGAGATCATCCGACGACTCATCTGTGGAGGTGCCAATGAAGTCAAAGGTGAGACAGTTGTGAGCCAGCTGTAGAGTGTGGGACAGGAGGCCATGCTGCAGCAAAAAACAACACCATTGAACACATCACACAAACAGCAGCAAACTGACTACACAGGGACGTCAGACTTTAGGCTAAGAGTAGGCCATTCTGTCTCATTAGGAATGGGTGGCAAAATGTACAAACTGCATACACAAGGGAACTGGACGTAAAAAAGCACAAAGGCTTATTCCATTATCTTTAAAACAAAAGAACAGCACAAAACAACAACTGAGAATGGCTAAAAAGAAAGAAAAAAAGAAAAAACTGAGAATGGCTAAGTACGACAGGCAAGAAAAAAAAAGAAACGTAGTTAGCTTCAGCATACATATTACTGTCAACAATCACGAGTAACATAAAAGATCCATTTGAGTATATAACAAACCTACTGCTACTGTTGGCATCATTTGATTTTTTTTTTTTTTTTTTTTTACTGGTCATAACAAATGATGGCTTGAGCCTATCAAAGCAACAACAGAAATTGAAGCTCCTGCAAGAGTCTCTGTAAATGTATTACTTGTCTGATTGTGAAATGATAGATTTAATGAAACAAGGTGTGGGGGGGGGGGGGGAGTAACTGGGTGGTTGTTTGCTTTTGCTTTTTTTTTTGGGGGGGAAGGGGGGGGGGGTAGTACATATAAATAAAATCATATGTCACATTCTGTACTCATCCTAATTCTACACAACCCATTCAAACAGAACAGAAAAAAAACAACAAACCCAAACCTGATCTCCATCGTTGAAATCCAGATTCTTCATGTTGCCAGCAGCAGAGCGGAGGAGGGAGCAGGCCAGCTGAAAGATCTCAAACAGCTGCGTGTCTCTGAAGGACGAGGCGATCTTTCTGTGCTTGGTGAGGGAGCGGCTGGCCTCTGACTGCAAAACACATCCTCTGTTAGCTTTTGCTCTCAGAGAATGCTGTAAATACATCTGATTTATCAAAAACATGTACAAACAGAAACAAATGAATGAATTAACAAGAAAAACAAAACCTAGAGATACACAATTATATCATGCCATTTTATACCTCATTTATAAAAAAAATTTCTGTCATATGGAAAAAGAGGGCTGAAGGTGGGATGGAGTTGATATGAGATGAAAGAAAGGAGGAAGCAAAACTACACCTTCAGAACTGAAATTTTACCCTTTCTAAGCTGACGAGAAAAGGATCCATCTATATGCATCACAAATATCCAAACTATTTTTTTAGAGTTCAAGCAGATTGAATCATCCCAAAGAGAAGCAATGACATGGAAAAAGGAACAGCAAGGGCGGGAGAAACATGAGAGAATGTCTATAAGTTCAAAGTTAAAACGGGATATGAGTTGCACATGACTGAACACAAGAAACTGCCAGAACCAAACAACACGCACATCAATTTACACATAACTATGACAACCACACAATAAAAGCTAAATAAGTAAATAAAATGGATGAAAGATAAAAGCCAGATAAATGAATCACCTGCCTCTTACCTCACTAACCTGGTTCATCTCACACACAAGCTGAGACAAAAGCTGGACACCAACCATGATATGCTGAGTAGAGCCACTCTGTGAAAACAAACAAGTCTGGGTTAATGTGACTGGCTGACTTATCCACAGGCAAAAGTGAAATAGAGAAATAACACGCTAGCAAAACACACAGAAAAAAAAAGGGAAAAGTTATGCCCTCTTCTATAGGTTTTTTTTTTTCTTTTAAATGGAATTGCTTCCATAACTACTGATCAGTATTTCACCTGCAAAGAAACTATACATTTCAAAAGTAATGAAAAACCTGAAGGATTTTGATATATTGCAAAGATCCCAGAAAAAAATGAAAGAGAAACAAGTCCCAGGCTCTCCAACCATGGAAGTAGCCTTTTACCCTCTCCCCTCTTCAGTAAAACCACATGAAGGCAGTCTTCCTACATCAAAATATCACCCCGTGTGTCTATGACATGGTGTGAAACAACTATCACACTTCTACACAAGAAAAAGACCTTACCAAAGTTAAGAGTTCCTAATCAAACATAACAAAAGACTACCCGTACAGTCTCAGTACACAAAATTCAATATACTACTGTTTTTCTACACCATTATCTACATTATCATACACAGCCAAACATACTGTCATTCTTCATCTGGACAATCTACTTATGAAGTTTACACAATAAACATCTGCAGTTTTTCGGGGTGTTTTTTTTTTCAAAATCAAAGTTATTATAATGCAAATCTCACCTGCAAAAACTTCCCAACATCAGTGACAACATTCCTGAAGATGTATTCATCTTTGCTGGCATCAAACCATCCAAATTTGGTGATCCTTGCAAACAGCTGAAAATAACAAGGATATGAAAATTACCAAAAGAGAAGGAGAGAGAGAGAGAGAGAGAGAGAGAGAGAGAGAGAGAGAGAGAGAGAGAGAGAGAGAGAGAGAGAGAGAGAGAGAGAGAGAGAGAGAGAGAGAGAGAGAGAGAGAGAGAGAGAGAGAGAGAGAGAGGAGAGAGAGAGAGAACCATATCCCATTATTAGATATGTCAAGATTTAACAGTTGGTGATAAAGAACTGAAAGGTTTATGAACTTATGAAAACATGAGAAGTCAAAAAAAGAGAAAAAAACCCAAAACATTATGCTTTCAAATTCAGATTCCAAATTCCAATAAAGAAATCCACAAATAAACAAAACAACAATAACCATCAGAAAAGCTTAAGAGACCCACAAGAAAACAAATGATTTGGTTATCAAAACAGTGAATATTATATAAATACCTGGACAAGTGCCTGCGAAACAAACTGTAGCAGTTTTGGTCTTGTCGCCAAGTAGTTCAGCACATAGTTTCCTGTAAATCAAAATGAATAATAATGTTAAACAAAATCACAACAAAAGCATAGATCATATTGTATATATCGAATAAAATATGTATGATACATATATCACGTCTTGTCACACTCACTTTTCTTGTTTCTGTTGAGACAGTTTTTGGCAGAAACATAACAAACTTCTTATACATATATTACTGGCCTATATTTATCATCCCCCATTAAAATGTACCGTCTTTATGCCTAAATACTGAAAACTCAGTTAACAGGATCAAATTACACAAAGCATTGAAAAGAAACTGACTTTAACTACAGAATTCTTGATTTAAAGAGTTAGAGTTGACTTAATGCCAGACATATCAGCGCTATTTCTGATCCAAAACTGTAATAAAATAATAATTTTATTAGTGGACACTGCTACAATGTTAAACATCAACAGAAACTTCTTTCAAAACGTGAAATTTGTTTGCTAAGGAAACAATTTAAGATAACTGACATAAAAAAATCAAAACCACTGGTTTTTTTCTTTCTGCAGTTGATTATAGCTACAGATTAAACGGTTGGGTTTTTTTGTTTTGACAATAGTGCATCTTAGAATTTCAACTTTGACTTACACAGCATACTGATTTTTTTTTCCACAAAAACCAGTAAATAAACAGGGTTCGCGATAACCGGTAATTGTCGGTATTTTACCGATTGTAAACAGGGAATACCGAAAATTTTCGAAGCAGCCGGTACCGCGTACCGGTTCTGTTTGCCTGTGACCGATTAGATTTCCGTCTCAAAAAAAAGTCTGAAGTGACGTTTTCTGACAGTCAGTCATGGGCCTGTACTGTGCTTACTGCACCTACCCCTTCCCACCCCTTTCGACGACCATCTTTAGCGCCAGCCTCATTATTAGCCTAGCACGCAGAACAGCAAGCTTTACTGTGAAAGAATAGAGCTTCGCGCTCTTCTCGGCATGACAGCGACTTCCATTCACATTGAGTAAATGGGGCCTAGATTTATTTATTCTGTATTCTTTTAATCTTTTATATCGAGGATAATGGAATAAGCACTCCTGTGCTTTTTCACATCCAGTCCCCGTGTGTATGCAGTTTTGTAAATGTAATCCGTTCCCACCGGCACACACGACTGCCTGCTCTTTCGCAAAGCGAAAAGCGAGGGTCTATCACTATGAATTTGCGCGTTGCTTTCAGAGAGAAGAGTCGAAAACCAAATCTAAATTGAACAAAGATCTAGATGAGCGCTAAGCATAGAAATAAGAAAGAAGAATATAAGTCACACGAATAATGCCATGCAAAACAACAGACTGACACGGACAGTGGCACAGGTGCTAGAAAAAAAAATCGTATTTCCTTCGTGGCTTCATGCCCAAGAAGCGAGTGGCAGCAAGCAGCACGGCAGTCAAAGTCTGAGAGATTCGCGTTCAATTTAGATTTAGTTTTGCTGCCCAACAATCCCCCCCTCCCCCACCCCCTCACTGATTAGTTTCGTTTTGTTCACAGTACGTACCGGATTTTATTTTCTGGGGACCGATTTTGGGGGAGTTGGTCAAGATGTCTCTGAAATGGCAACTCGCAGTACCGGTTTTTAAAAATCCTAGCGCGAACCCTGATAAAACCCAACCACTAGCATATGAAATCAGAGCAACTGAAGAAGAGACTAAAGTCAAAAAGGTAACAAAATGTAGATATGCAGACAGGGACAAACGTATGCTGATGCAGATTCACACACAAACTTCATAAACACAGATTCTGGAGCCAGCCATGTAAGTATTCAACATAAGAGTTTTAAAATCCCTAACATTGGCATGTATTCATTTTAAAAAATGAACACAAAATTTCTCATCCACCTACCTTACCACTGTTTAAAAAAAAAAAATCAGTGACCTTGGTTTACATTACTGTGATCTCACTTTTTAAGTCTGCACTATACTGTACTCACTGATTTCCACTCTCTGCTCCAAAGGAAGAGTGATGTTGGCGCGACAAACCAGCTTTGTCAGGGTGGTAGCTGCCAGTAGCTGTGCATATGCAGACTGAAACAAACCATTCTGCAAGTCACTGCATTATTACTAGAGGCAAACACACACAACTTCTTTTCTTTTTTTAACTTCTACATTTTTTACTTCAGAGCACACCATCAATACCCTTCTACATACACAACTAAACTTGATTAATCATCCAGTCTTCTTGTTTATAGACCCGCTGACCACAAAGGCCATATAGGTGGGGGGGGGGCTGTCACCTTGTAAAATTTTTAATCTCTGAATAAAAGATTAATCCCTCCTATAAATGCCCTGAGAACTCAATAGGACACAGTGCTTCTTTAAGGCAGAGTTGTGGACAACCTGAACCTGGCAGAGCCATCTCCAGGTACCAGTGTGCTCGCTGTGTGTGGTTTTTTGTCAACATCCAACTGATTACAACCCACTTACTCCTCTGCAAAAGACAGACAGGCCTCTAACATATCCTCATGCTGTTCTGCATGTGTTTGCACACAGGAATTCACAATACAGTCTAATCTGAAGAATGTTTTTGAGAAATGGAGTCAGTACTAATGTTAATTCCAAGGGAAAAAATTAGTTCAAATGGATGCCTAAGCAAGGCACATACTGTGCCTTAAGTTACAGAGTGATCACAGAGCAATACTTATACATGATACTTACACTAACACATGCAGAAACCACCTACTATGCCCCTTACTGATAACAGTATTAGCAGAGCTGCGGAGCCAGACTGAGTGAGATGCCCCGCCAGGGTGGCAACCAACAATGCGCCATGGCAGCTGGTGCAACATGGCCAGACTCAATCATTATTACCAAGGTGTGTACAGTTAGCAACACTTCACGAAACATTCTACAGAAATATTCCTATTACTCACATTGCCCCTCTCAAGTAGCAGTTGACATTTGGCAAGGCAGTCTGGGGAGTTGGCGAAGGACACCAGAGCCTTTTCAGCTTCTGTACGTATGTTGGCATTGGTTGTTTCATACAGTTCTTTGCACAGGTTTTTCCAACTGCATAAGCTCCTGTTGACATTTGCCAAACACAAAAACAGACAATTTTTATTTAACTACCACCTAGTATCAAGCAAACAAGATTGATCAGCAAATCAATGTCACTCAAATACCTGTGCAATGTTCAGTGGTCTTCCGGCACAATGTGCTGCCAGTTTGTCTTCTTCAACAAACGTCTGTTCCATAATATTTTCAATAACTGAAAATACCATGACAAATAGTGCTATCAAATCCACCATAAAATCCAGACAACAAAGTGACAATACTCATAAATAATTATACAAAATAGTACAAGCAACAGTACCAATTCAATAATAACCAAGAAAAAACTAAGTTTTTCTGTTGGTGTCATATCATTTTATATTACAAATGATTTCTTCAAGACAGCATGGGGCCTTACTGCCCAAAGTCACAGTCAGAATTCATGAAAGGTAACTACTATCTGCCTATGCTCTGCGTTTTGCACAGTCCAAAGCAGTAAAGGCACGTTGCACCTGAGGGAGACCAGCAAGGAGATAACAGAATCAATTTATCCTTGACAATGTACAAGTGATTGCGAAGTTGAACTCAAAGTGATTCACCAACTACCTGCAGACAATGGCATTACTTCAGGTATGTCGGAATAATTCAACAATTAAACTGTAGTAAGTGATTACGGTCAAGGTCATATCCCTGGGTGCATCCAACTTGTGTTATCTATAAAAAATTTTTTAAAATGTTTAATAAAAAAAAAAAATTCTTTTAATTTCAGGTGTGAAAACTGAAACAAAATTTTTTAACACATTTGAGGAAAAGATTCTTTGGCAGTTAATGGGTTATATATATATACAACTTACCATGATTGGAGCTCTGAACACAACCTGACATTATCATTATGCCTACTTAACTGCTTCTGTGAGGACTGAGGTTACTGAACTTAGTACATGTCGTGATCTTTTAAATTACACTCAGATCAAACTTGGAATTTAGGTTTGTTTTTATTTTTGAAAATTGGAGGAAAAAAACACCTTTTATTTTGAAGAATAAAATGGACCTTTTATTCAAGTCAGAGATTCCTTCACCCCTGGCTCTGGTAAATAGTGAAAGAAAAACAAAATAGTATTCACTCTTGACCAGCACTTGGCTTTATTTAATATTTAGACTTGAATAACACAATACACTTAGTATACAGGCTCCTAAATGGCTAAATTTGGGTGGGTGGATTGGTGGTTTAGGAGATAACATGCCTTGCTTAGAAAACGAAAAGTCCGGGTCAGAGTGTGTGGTGGTTCGAATCCCATTTCGGCCCAAAACCTTTCCCCCATCCTTTAGACCATGAGTGGTGGTCTGGGTGCTAGTCTTTCAGGGTCAGAGCGCTTGCTTTCCCCCAGTCAATGTTAAGCAGCGTCAAGCATGGTTACCAGTTGGATGGGTGACCATTTGCGTGCCTTGGCTACAGTACAGTTCCCCCAGCTGTAAATGGGTACCTGCCCTCTATAGGGTCTGGGAAGGTAAAGCAGCAAGGGGGAGGAAATGGGTGCCACCCTCAACATGCTGGCACCTAGAGAAGCAGAGGTCTCTGACACCTCACTCCCTTACTGTCACACTGGTTATGGGAACACCTTTACCTTTTAAAAAGAACCCACAGCAACAAGGGGGCTGTAGAAAAAAAGCCACTCTGATAGGGAAACAAATACTGAAATAGTTGCTGACAGGAAAAATATAATGGTAGGCGCTGCACTTGTGGTGACACACTCTCCCCGGGAGAGCGGCCCGAATTTCACACAGAGAAATCTGCTGTGACATAAAGTGGCATAAAATATTTTTTTTAATACATAAATAACATTCTTTTTGACTGGAACAACAACACACTTATCCTCACTATACCTTAGGCTTTTTCCATAATCTTGTAAATAAAAAAACAAAAAAATCAAGTACGCATCTTTAAAATTTAGCAGTAAAATTAATCATGCTGTAAAACGAATCCTATTTAATTACAACATTACTGTCAATTATCTTATTTATAAATAGATTACTTCAGTCAATCGAGTCAAGTCTACGTACACATCGATCCGTTTTAGATCATTTAAAGTTTGTTTTTTAAATTGCAAACAATTTTGTAAAATGCGAGCACGGTGAAACAGAAGTGGAATTCGCTATAGTTTTATAATCATATCGAGATTTCATGATCTTGAGCTCGCTTAGCCTTGACTAGCCTAGCCTAGTGACTCAAGCGAGTCCGCGAATCAAACCGCTTCTTCAACATGAATCTAGACTCTGTCAGCCCACAAAATGTATGCAGTAAAAGTGTTATCACTATTTCAGCAAAACACAAACTACGTGTATTAGTGCCGTTGTATTTATGCACCACAAAACAATGTGATCGTAAATGATGCCGCAGCACACAAAATGGCATTACCTGTTCGTCAGCCATCTTTGTTTGGAACAAAATCGGAAACCTAGCAGATGGCGCTCAACCAAAATCCAACAACTGGAAAAACACCTAGTTTGATTGGTTATTCATGGGAAAACTTCATAGGCTTCACCAATGAGACAAACTCTACTAAGTCAATTGAATCCATAAAAATAAACGACGAACATCGTCAATTTGTGATTTTTTATGAATTTACATAGACCTGTAAAACAATAGAAACAGAAACTCAAAGCATTAGAAAGGGTAAGATGTAAAATCGGTGATATGTTAATCTATAGTATGGCTTTTAATAGTCAAATAAAAGACGTTACAAGGCAGCGCCCACTGCTGCGCCCAAGAAGAGCAAAACTGGCACAAACTGGAATGAAATGAAAATCGGGGGAAATTGATCAGTTAGCCTACAAGCAGTTGCTCACGTAAGCAAGCTGATCATACGCCTAGCCCTCCCCGTACTGAGTGGACAAAAGACAAACCCCACTTCTCATTCAAAAAGAAAATTTGGGTAATGTCAGAGTGACTAAAGATTTTACACCATTCAAGTTCTTCAAACTCAACTAGGCCTACGGGTTATAATTCTGCCCGGTTTCTTTTTCTTGTCTTTTCTTTTAAGGAATTACTCAGTAGATTATACTGCGTTATTTCTGCTTCATAGGCTAAAACACACACACACAACACCCTTTCATACTTTGTACTGCAAAAACTCCCCTCCCCCCCTTCCCTCACCTCCCAATTTCCCCCATTGATTTTAGGTCGTACGAGTAGGCCTAGCCTAACGCGGTGCGGAGCCACATTATCCTGCTAGGCTATTTGGTGAAGTGCAACAATGTCAACACTCATTTACATATATCAAGTTTTTATTCATAAACAAATATTCAAATTCGTTATTTCCTGTCATCCATCTTGGGATAGGGATGATTTTTTTTTAATATATGTAAGTCAGCAAAAAACAAAATCGTAACTGATCAACTTAATTTCCATGCACTATTCAACGACACATTTCAAACAACAACTAAAATGGTTTACATATTTCAAATTCTTTGAACAGATTTTACGTGTTATTTATGATAATATCAATCATTTCAATAACATTTGGGAGAGGCTTCCAGTTTGTAGTAGAAAATAGTTTTTTTATACTTCAAAGTGTTTGGGTGTTGAATATAATAGACATCTACTTGGTAACATTTTAACGGGTTTCATTCAAGAATGCACAAACAAACTGTCAGTGAAAACCCATCACCAAAATCATCACTATTGCATTTCGTGCATTATCTTCCATTTCTTTATTAATTTCTTCAAAACGGAGGGTATTGGTAGGCAGATTATTATTTATTGTTCAGAACTGAGCAAATCGAAAATAAAAATTTTATGGCAACAAGACTAAATATTTTTTCAACACTAAACTTTGTTTTAAACATTCGATAATTCGTATAAACGTCTTCTGTATTTAAAATTGTGTACCTCTAATGAATAAATTCATCCCTCAACCATTGTTTGACATTGGCATTACACGGCCATCAATATACGGGCTGACTTTGTTGGACATAATTCATAAGCTAGCATCACACACACACACACACAACCACACACACACACACACACAACACACACACACACAACACACACACACACACACACCACACACACACACACACACACACACACACACAACACACACACAATATTGTATTTTCTATAGGCATATTGTATTTTTGAGGCTGTTGAAATCATGTTGGTTAATTAATGTTGGTGAAATGTTTTTTCTCTGCTGTTTTAATTTTTTCGATTTTTCTATTTTTATTTTGTTGTTTTTGTTTTTGTTTTTTTTCCTTAGATAGATGGCTTGATGAAAAAAAGCAAATCGATGCTTACTCAATGTACCATCTGAAAATAAAATTTTGACTTGACTTGACTTTGACTTGACTTGACTTCACACACACACACACACACACACACACACACACACACACACACACACACACACACACACACACACACACACACACACACACACACATGCCTCCATCGATAAAAAAAAATCTTGCACTGTGCTGAGAAAACATACTTTTAAAAAATCAAAATCACTTGTTTGTTTTCCCCCCTGCAACTAACATACTAAATAGCTCTAACAGAGAATACCCCCCCCCCCCCCCCCCCCCCCCCCCACCTCCAAAAAAAAATCTATAACCAAGAGATACTTTACTTTGGAGTCTTTTCTAACACTAAAAGTCTGCTTCCTATTAAAGGGGGCTCAAGCTAGGCATAGTTTCTCTCATTGCTTCAACGTGCGTGTTGTTTCATCAGCTGTGAGTCAAACGTTTCCGTAAATATTTTTGTGCCTTGTTCTAGCACCATGCAGAATGTAACTGTTTTGCTAACGGTTGCGTTTGATTCAGTGAGGCCAGAGAAAAGACTGTGAATCTATGGGTCTTCATGGCACTGAGATTTTACAAGTCAGAATTTTGTCCAGAATCAGCCTATTTTTCAGGGTTTCTGTCTTGCATGGATCTCCTATTTGCTATGGTGAAGTACTGATCAAGTCACGTGGTCATTAGCATCAATGACGCATGGATCCACGCCAGAATTGTTTCCAGAATATTTTGTTATGAAACGCAAGAAGACGTTAGCCTCACTGTTGTGATCGTAACGTCACTATGGAGCACATAATCTCTCCACCGCCCCCCCCCCCACCCCCCCCCCCCCCTTTTCCTTTTTTTTTTAATTTCATTATTTCCGGAAATTCGATGATTTACGCAGCATGTATGCGTGATGTAAGCCTATGCAATATTGATGCACTTTCAGTTTGAGTCCTGACAAGGCTAAATTCTGAATCGATTCACACTTAAATTGAACTTTTTTTTCTTTTTTTTTTTCTTTCTTTTTTTTTTTTTTTTTTTTTTTTGGGGGGGGGGGGGGGGGCATTTCTTTTCTATAGTAATTCTCTAATCAAAGCATGCAGACATCCTCACTGTTATGGTATATATTTTTTTCTTCTTTGTCGTCGAACTCTCAGACAGCAACTATTGTTTGTCTGTCCACATGAGCAAAAATGGCGTTGCCCATAAAGCCGTTAAGGCGCCTGACAAGTCAAGCCCAGCGCATCCGTCTTCGGCCTGGGAGAGAACTGTTTTTTGTAAGTCTCCAAAAAAGACAAAGGTGGTGACAGGGGAAAAAAAAAAGGAACAAGGTATAAACAAAGAGAGGGATAGAAAAGAGAATTTCCTAGCACATAATTTTAGAAGGTGGGAGTGATATATATACATATATAAATAACATATATATACACTGATA
>JASPKP010003903.1:7500-10000 GCA_030674155.1 Stramonita haemastoma
GCTCTAACCGCTAGCGTTCTTTTACCCCCCTGTAGAAAGCAAATAAGCAGAAGGGAAAAACTGTAGATAATGGAGGTGTTAGGCGATGGGGCAGAAGGGAAGCACGGTGTTTAATGCAGCGGCTGATAATGGTGTTTAAAGCCCTGGATTCGATAACGCTGTCACCACTGTGAAAACCGGCAGTTCCTCTCTTGTCTGTCTTGTCTGTCTCTGCCACGCTGTCTGTCTGTCTGTCTGTCTTTGCTATGCTGTCTGTCTTTGAAGCTGTCTGTTTATCTGTGAGTGTGTGCGCGTGCGTGCGTGCACGCGCGTGTGTATGTGACTGTACTGACGGAAAAATACTGCAATGATTGATTCAGCTCCCCGATCCTTTGATAAGTGTAGCCTTGTCCCTTCTGTACATGCACACATCGATTGCAATCACAGCTTGGGGGTTTGTTTCTTTCTTTTGGACTTTGGGATGGAGGGATTTCACTGCAACCGCCGGCAGATTAGCATTAACTGCCCTCTAATGCCCAGATCATGTGTGGTGAATTGATGAGCGACAAATGATGCCAACAATCAAACACAAAGCGCATAAACATGGTTGATTACGCGTGCACACCGAAACAAGACACATGCACATGTATGCTTGATCCCATGTGGAAATATATGTATGAAAGTGACAGAGGTACATGGATGCATTCACAGTTTACATACGCACCCATGAACATTGAAAGAAACACACGCCCACACATACATACAGTGCACAAAACACCTCTCTCTCTCGTCTCCATCTCACCTCTCTCTCTCTCTCTCCTCTCTCTCTCTCTCCTCTCTCTTCTCTCCTCTCTCTCTCTCTCTCTCTCTCTCCCTCCTCCTCTCCTCTCCTCTCTCTCCCTCCCTCCCCTCCCTCCCCCCCCCCCCCCTCCCCCTCTCTCTCTCCCTCTCTCTCTCTCTCTCTCTCTCTCTCTCTCTCTCTCTCTCTCTCTCTCTCTCTCTCTCTCTCTCTCTCTCTCTACAGCTATGAAGTATTAAGTTACATAATTGGTTGTTACAAACAGAATTATGCTATGTTTTTTGTGTGTTTTTTCTCCATTTTCTTGTTATTAGTTTGCTTTTACTAGTTTGTACCATTATAGAAGGCTGGATGTAAAAAAGCAATTGTCATGCTTACTCCTTCACCTTCTGAAAATAAAATTCAATCAATCAATCAATCAATCAATCAATCTCTCCTCTCTCTCTCTCTCTCTCTCTCTCTCTCTCTCTCTCTCTCTCTCTCTCTCTCTCTCTCTCTCTCTCTCTCTCTCTCTCTCTCTCTCTCTCTCCCTCCCCCCCTCTCTCTTCCCTCCCTCCCTCCCCCCTCTCTCTGCCTCCCTCCCTCCCTTTCCTGACTAAAGCGGGTTGCCTGGCTTACGCTCAATACAAAAAACTGAAACAGGAGTTTTCCGAGGTGAGGGACAAGGAATTCCGATGGCAGTGGAAAGAAATGAGGATTGATTATGGAAATGACACAGCAGCAGAATGAATCTCATTGATCTTACTAGGATGGAGAGAGGAAAGGTGGGGAGGGGAGGGGAGGTGTGGTATGCTAAGTGAATTCCTCCTGTTATTGTTTCTTTTTTAACTTTGTATTGGACAAGTGCATGCACGCTTGCTTGAATGCTTCCTGAAGAGAAAAAAAAGCACAAGTGAATGCGTTGGCATTCATTCATGAATGTACACTCTGATGCTAGTAGAGAATTATGGATGCATTCACGGTCCCGTGTTCAAAGACATTCACACAAATGCATACACACTTATTGAAATGAGATCGTATGCAAACATGTATACTTGAGTGCGCTCGTGCGCACGTGCACGTGCGCGCGTGCACACACACACACACACTTTCATCCATCCAACCATCCATCCATTCACCCATCCATCCATCCATCCGTCCATCCATCCATCCATCCATCCATCCATCCACTGAGTTACAACCCCCTACCCCTTCACCCACGCACTCTCACCTACCTACCAATGTGTTCCTCCCAGTACAAACTCACCTTTGTATAAACACACACACATTACCATGAGTGCATGCACGTCACACACGCGCACACACACACACACATATGCGCGAGCGCGCAGCAAACTCCACAACACGCACAAATGACTACATAGGCCATGGCCTGTTGGGATGCAGATTTTCTGTATATTTTGTTTAAAATTCTGCCTGTAAATGAATAAAACTGTAAGCGAAAAAAATCAGTAAGTGGGCTGCTTGATTGATTGGTGTGGAGAAAGGGTTTCAAATGATGGGTCGGTTTCTGTGCAGGTGGATGTTTGAATAGATAGCTGGTAGATTATTTCGCTGATTTGTTGGTTGGCTGGTCTGTGAACTGTATGTGTGGAATAATTATAGTTAACTGCTTAATTCGACTCTTTTATTAATTTATCGCTTCTTGACTTTGATCGAAACCAGATCATGAACCCATTTAGGATGCTCCCAAAGTACAGCTTATAGGTAAAGGTAAAGGTG
>JASPKP010003903.1:15000-17500 GCA_030674155.1 Stramonita haemastoma
AGGCAGGCTGACAGAGATTTCTTCAGAGAGTCTTTAAATCTCTTCTTTGGTGCGCCTCTGTAGCGGTGTCCGGTGGAAAGTTCACCGTAGAGAACCATCTTCGGTAGGCGATGGTCCTCCATTTTAGAGACATGCCCTGCCCAGCGTAGCTGCGTTTTCAGCAACATGGCCTCAATGCTGGTGATCCCTGCTTGCTCCAGCACCTCAGCATTCGTGGTGAAGTCGCTCCAGTGGATGTCGAGGATGGAGCGGAGACAGCGTAGGTGGAAGCGTTCCAGAATTCGCAGGTGGTGTCTGTATGTGACCCATGACTCAGAGCCGTACAGGAGGGTGGTCAGTACCACGGCTCTGTAGACACTGATCTTGGTGTCTTTCTTCAGGTGTTTGTTTTTCCAGACACGGTGGTAGAGTCTGCCAAAAGCACTGTTTGCCTTTGCCAGTCTGTTGTCTACATCTTTATCAATCTTTGCGTCAGAGGAGATTGTGCATCCCAGGTAGGTAAACTGCTGGACTGTTTTCAGTTCTGTCTCACCAATTGTAATGTGAGGTGGGTGGTACGCTACCTGAGGTGCGGGCTGGTAGAGAACCTCTGTCTTCTTCAGGCTGACTTCGAGTCCGAAGAGCTGGGCTGCCTCTGCAAAACAGGATATTACATGCTGCAGGGCGGTTTCTGTGTGGGCTACAAGGGCAGCATCATCAGCAAAAAGTAGCTCTCGAATTTGTTGCTCCAGGGTTTTGGTGTGGGCCTGAAGACGCCGCAGGTTGAATAGGCTGCCATCTGTGCGGTAGCGTATGAAAACTCCGTCTTCGTCATCAAGATCTTCTGTGGCCCGCTGAAGCATCATGCTGAAGAAGATAGTGAAGAGGGTTGGTGCAAGAACGCAGCCCTGCTTCACCCCGTTTGTGATTGGGAAAGGCTCTGAGAGGTCGTTGCTGTTTCTGACCTGGCCACGCTGGTCTTCATGCAGCTGGATCACCATGTTGAGAAACTTTGGGGGACAGCCAAGATGCTCCATGATCTGCCACAGGCCCTTCCTGCTCACAGTGTCAAATGCCTTGGTTAGATCAACGAAGGTGATGTACAGTCCCTTGTTCTGTTCGCGGCACTTCCTGTCACTGTGTCTTTTCTTCCTTTAATATCTTCGTATGTTTTGACTGACTGACTCTCTCTCTCTCTCTCTCTCTCTCTCTCTCTCTCTCTCTCTCTCTCTCTCTCCTCTCTCTCTGACTCTGACTCTCTCCTCTCTCTCTCTCTCTCTCTCTCTCTCTCTCCTCTCTCTCTCTCTCTCTCTCTCTCTCTCTCTCTCTCTCCCGCTCTCTCTCTCTCTCTCTCTCTCTCTCTCTCTCTCTCTCTCTCTCTCTCTCTCTCTCTCTCTCTCTCTCTCTCTCTCTCTCTCTCTCTCTCATTCATTCTCAGCACCATCCCATCTCTGCATTTTTCAACATCCTCGTCTCTTCATCTGGAATAGAAAATGAATCGGTCAGCAGCAGCGGCAACAAGAGGTGCATTGTGTGAAAAACGTCACCAAGCTGATGTAATTCCGACGTGCACAAGTGTTAAAACCCACTGAATTGCCCAACTGAGATTCTTCAAATATTTGTTTGCATCTGTTTAGGCCTTGTGTGTGTGTGGGGGGGGTGGGGTGGGGGGGGGGGGTGTGTTTGTTCCTACGCATAAACGTCTACATTCAAACAGCGGCAAATCAATGTGTGCGCGCGCTTGTGCGCGTGCGTGCGTGTGTGTGTGCGTGCGTGCGTGTGTGTGTGTGTGTGTGTGAATTGAGATAGTTCAAATGTTGGAGTTGCCATTTATTTGTGTGAGTGAGTGAGTGAGTGAGCGAGTGAGTGAGTGAGTGAGTGAGTGAGTGAGTGAGTTATATATATATATATATGGAGAGAGAGAGAGAGAGAGAGAGAGAGAGAGAGAGAGAGAGAGAGAGAGAGAGAGAGCTCTGTCCGTCAATATAAAGGCCGGATTTGTGTTTCAAACTCAGAAATGAAGTTGGTAAATTTCTGACATCAATTTCAGGGTTATGGGGTATTAGACAAACTTCACAGAAACCAAAACTCCAATTAGGAAGCGGCATTAAATCAACAGATTTTAATATAGTATTGCATACCATAACATTGGCATTAAAAAAAAATCAAATCTATTTATTAGTTGACGCATCCAAGAATTCAATTTTTTACCATTTAGAAGAACAATACTATTTCTAATAAAATATATAATTTGCCCTGCATATTTGTGGAGCATGTGTGTGTGTGTGTGTGTTTGTGTGTGTGTGTGTGTGTGTGTGTGTGTGTGTGTGTGTGTGTGTGTGTGTGTGTGTGTGGTGTGTGTGTGTGTGCACGCGCACATTGGAGGGGGGGGGGATGAAAAACTTGAGTAAAGAGCCGTGGGAGTAGATAATGAGAAAGGAGTGTAATGAGTTATACTAGCCCCTATTTTGGACATCTCCGCTGGGACGTAAATACAATCACAACAGCAACAATGTGTCGT
>JASPKP010003904.1:0-2500 GCA_030674155.1 Stramonita haemastoma
TTATGTTTGTGTGTGCGGTTTTTTTTTGTTTGTGCGTGGGAGGGGACCCCCCCCTTACTGTGGTTTCATGATTTTTATGGGGAAATTTTTTTTGGATTGGGGTTGTGGGGTGATTTTTGCCCACACTTACTTTTTTTCTAAAGGGGCAAACTTGGGGCGACAAGCCCGGGGTTTCCATCTTCCGGGGGCCCTTTGGGGTCGCCCCCCAAAATTTTCCCCCGCCCCACACCCGAAAAAGGGTTGGGGGGTTTGTCTGCATAGCTAGGAGCGGTCGTGGTGCCCCGGGCTCTGGGAAACCCCCGGGAAAAAAACGGGGGGGGAAGGTCCCAAAAAGGGGTTTTTTTTCACAATCTTCTAGGGTTTTTTGCTTTATTTTGGGGGGGGGGTATGCATGCGCGCGTGCGTGCGTTCTTTGTTTGTGTGGGGTTTTGTTTTGTGGTGTGAGGGACCAACATTATGTGGATGATTTTAATGAATTTTGTTGGATGTTTGTAGGGAATTGCTCTGTACCGTCGGCAAACTTGGCCTGTTCACATTGCCACTCCCGTGGTGTGTTGCCCATTTCAGTAGTCCCCTGAATGGTACCGTTGCCTGCAAGCAGAACGGCGTGGTCCTGGCTCTAGGAAGTCGGCGGAGGTCCGAAAACGGCGTTGCGTCCATGCTTCTAGTTTTTGGCTTTATTTGGGGGGGTGGGACATCGGTGCGTGCTGTTTTATGTTGGTGTTGGGTTTTTTTGTTTGTCGTTGAGGGCCACAAACTTCTTGTCAGATTTTATAATTGGTGATTTCGTGCAGGGAATTTTTGCCAATGTCTCTGTTGAAGGCGACCAACTTGGCCCGAAAGCGGGTGCCATCTTCGGGCGTTGGTCCCACATTTCCATGCACAACCTGAAATGGTTGTCCGTTTGCTGCTGCTAGAGAGGTGTGGTTTCTGGCTTGGACGGGAAAATCGGGGCAAGGTCCGAAAACTGTTTGGTAATGGGTTATTTTTACCTTATTCTGGAAGGGGGAATGCTCGCGCGGGTGCTTCGCTTGTTTGTTGTGCATTTGTTTGTGTGTGAGGGGCCCACAAACGTGGGTGCTGGTTTATATGATACTGTGGTCTGATTTTATATGAGTGGTGCCCGGGCTCTGAACCGCGGAAAGGCGGGCGGCAAGGTCCCGAAAACGGCGTTTGCGTCACAATGCTTCTAGTTCTTTAGCTCTTATTCATGGAGGTGGTATGCATGCGCGCGTGCGTGCGTTCGCTTATGTTTGTGTGTGGTTTTTGTTTTGTGCGTGTGAGGGACCCCACACATTACGTGGTGCATGATTTTAATAAATTATGTTGGATGTGTTGTAGGGGTGATTTTGCCTACACGTACTCTGTTTCTAAGCGACAAACTTGCTCTGTACAAGCCGGTTGCCATCTCCGGCCGTGGTGTCGCACATTTCCAGTGCACACACCTCGAAAATGGTTGTCCAGTTTGTCTGCATAGCGTAGGAGACGTCGTGGTGCCTGGGCTCTGAACCGCGGAAAAGTGCGGCGCAAGTCCCGAAAACGCGTTGCGTCACAATGCTTCTAGTTCTTTAGCTCTTATTCATGGGAGGGTGGGTATGCATGCGCGCGTGCGTGCGTTCGCTTATGTTTTGTGTGCGTTTTTGTGTTGTGCGTGTGGAGGGGACCCCACACATTACTGTGGTGCATGATTTTATATGAAATTATTGTTGGATGGTGTTGTAGGGGTGATTTTTGCCTACACTGTACTCTGTTTCTAAGGCGACAAACTTGGCTCTGTACAAGCCGGGTTGCCATCTTCCGGGCCGTGGTGTCGCCACATTTCCAGTGCCACACACCTCGAAAATGGTTGTCCAGTTTGTCTGCATAGCGTAGGAGACGGTCGTGGTGCCCTGGGCTCTGGAACCGCGGAAAAGTGCGGGCGGCAAGGTCCCGAAAACGGCGTTTGCGTCACAATGCTTCTAGTTCTTTAGCTCTTATTCATGGGAGGGTGGGTATGCATGCGCGCGTGCGTGCGTTCGCTTATGTTTGTGTGTGCGGTTTTTTGTGTTTGTGCGTGTGGAGGGGACCCCACACATTACTGTGGTGCAGATTTTATATGAAATTATTGTTGGATGGGTTTTTAGGGGTGATTTTTGCCTACACTGTACTCTGTTTTAAGGCGACAAAAATTGGCTCTGTACAACCGGTTTGCATCTTCCGGGCCGTGGTGTCGCCACATTTCCGTGCCAAACACCTCGAAAATGGTTGTCCCAGTTTTGTCTGCATAGCGTAGGAAAACGGTCGTGGTGCCCTGGCTCTGGAACCGCGGAAAAGTGCGGGGCGGCAAGGGCCCAAAACGGCGTTTGCGTCACAATGCTTCTAGTTCTTTGCCTTATTCATTGGGTTTGCGCCCCCTTTTTTTTGGGGGGGTTTTTTTGGGGGGAGGGGCCCCAAATTCGGGTGCTTTTAAAAAAAAGGGGGGGAGGGGGTTTTGCCCGTACCTTTCAACACAAACCCACAA
>JASPKP010003904.1:7500-10000 GCA_030674155.1 Stramonita haemastoma
TATACTAGGACCTATTCTCTTTTCCTTATACATAAATGACCTTCCTCTACTTATCAAATCTAAATGTGAACTATTTGCAGATGATACAACCATACATACAAGCCATAACGACATTGACTCTCTTGCAACCATATTACAACAAAGCTGTAATGATCTTGTCAAATGGACAGAACTGAACCATATGTCTATTCACCCCCAAAAAACAAAATGCATGCTTATCACCACCAGACAAAAGCGACAAAATTTACCTCATAAACAGTTTCCAATCCAAATAAGAAAGGAAGCAATTGAACAAACCTCTCCTCACAAAGTTCTAGGAGTAACAATCGATGAAAATCTCAGCTGGTTCTACCACATATCTCATCTATGCAAATATCTGTCCCAAAGAGTATACCAATTGACTAAAATTAAACATTTCCTTGACTACAATTCAAGGAAATTATTCTTCCAAGCTTACATACAATCCTCAATAGACTATGCCTCAACCCTCTGGGATTCTGCCAGTGCAAACACTATGAAACCGTTATTAAGTCTGTATAAACGTGCTCTCAAACTTATCCTTCTGAAAAAAACAACCTTACTTGAAGTGGATTATACTCAGTTAAATATTCTCCCCCTACAACAAAGACTAAAATATAATAAAGACATACTGATGTTTAAGATAATGGCAGGAGCTGTCCCCACGTCCTTAAGAGATAAGTTCCCAATGAATCATTCCAGAAATACTGAAAAGCCAAGTGTCCCAATCCCAAGTATAGACTTGTTTAAATCTAGTTTACTATACTCAGGCCCTGTGCTGTGGAACTCCCTTCCCGATTCAATTAAAGAGCACCAATCATTGACTACCTTCAAAAATCACCTTCTAATCCACTTGATGCACCAAAAATAATAAACCAATTATATCCCCTCTCCTTCTCCCCCTTCTCTTTCTCCCTCCCTGTGTGTGTGTGTGTGTGTGTGTGTGTGTGTGTGTGTGTGTGTGTGTGTGTGTGTGTGTGTGTGTGTGTGTGTGAGTTGGGTTTTTTGTTGTTGTTGCTGTTCTTTCTCCCCTTTTATCAAAACTTATGTTTTATGGAACTATTTTGATGATAGATGGTGGTGGATTGATGTTTTCAGTCATTCAACCTCATCGTATTCTCATGTTGCTCCTTAATTATTGCGCCCTCTTTTCTTTTTTTTTGTTTGTTTGTTTGTTTGTTTGTTTGTTTGCTTGCTTGTTTTTTTGTTTGTTTGTTTGCTTGTTTTTTGTTTTGTTGCTGTGTTTTCTTTTTGTTTGTTTATTTGTTTGTTTGTTTTTTTTCTTCTTCAAATCAAAATCATCATTGATTCTTACTTCATATTTTTGTTTCTGAATGAGTGCATTTTTATAACATTACCTTAATATTGTATTTCTGTCTTATTCCTTACCTGTTTTGTTGTGCTTCTCCCCTTTTATCAAAACTTATGTTTTATGGAACTATTTTGATGATAGATGGTGGTGAATTGATGTTTTCAGTCATTTAACCTCATCGTATTCCCTTGTTTGCTCCTTAATTATTGCGCCCCCCCCCCCCCATTTTTTTTTTTTGTTTGCGTTTTTTTTTGGTTGCTTTGTTTTGTTTGCTTATTTGTTTTTTTTGTGTGTGTGTTGTGTGTGTGTGCGTGTGTGTGTGTGTGTGTGTGTGTGTGTGTGTGTGTGTGTGTGTGTGTGTGTGTGTGTGTGTGTGTGTGTGTGTGTGTTTTCCAAATCGAAATCATCATTGATTCTTACTTCATATTCTTGTTTCAGAATGAGTGCTTTTTTGTAACATTACCTCAATATTGTGTCTCTGTCTTATTCCTTACCTGTTGTTGTTTTTTCTCCCCTTTTATCAAAATCTTATGTTTTATGGGATTTATTTTGATGATAGATAGTGGTGGATTGATGTCTTCAGTCATTTAACCTCATCATATTCTCATGTTTGCTCTTTAATGATTGCGCTTTTTTGTTGTTTTTTGTTTTGTTTTGTTTTTTTTGTTTGCTTTGTTTTTGTTTGTTCTCCTTTATTCAAATCAAAATTATCATTGATTCTTACTTCTTTTTCGTTTCTGAATGAGTGTCTTTTTATAACATTACCTTAATATTGTATCTCTGTGTTATTTCTTGCCTGTTTGATACTTGGTATGGTTCCTTACTTTTGGTATTTGGATCATTATAATTGTTGTTGTGTAGTTGTGGCTATTATTTTTATTTTTTTCTATCTTATTGTTATCCCTGAAAAGGGCGGGACTGGATGTAAAAAAGCACACGACTGCTTATCTATTATCCTCGAATAAAAGAATTTTGCCTTGCCTTGCCTTGCCTTGCCTTGCCTTGCCTTGCCTTCTCTCTCTCTCTCTCTCTCCTCTCTCTCTCTCTCCTCTCTCTCTCTCTCTCCTCTCTCTCTCTCTCTCTCTCTCTCTCTCTCTCTCTCTCTCTCTCTCTCCTCTCTTGTAAAAATAATTATCAATGTATCCAGTTGGAGATTGTGCATTTTGTTGA
>JASPKP010003904.1:15000-18742 GCA_030674155.1 Stramonita haemastoma
GTCCCAGTCTCCCCACTGAGCCCACAGCACACTCACTCTGGGTAGGAGCCGGCCGGAGCCCGAAAAAATCCCTATGACTTATGGGATTCGAACCCGCGACCTTCCAGTCCGGAATCCAAGGCGCTAACCACTGCGCCATGGCGGCTGGTTGATAGGTGACCGTTTGTTTGCATTGGCTTCAGTACAGTTCCCCCAGCTGTAAATAGGTAGCTGCCCTCTTTAGGATCAGGGAAGGTAAAGCACCTTCCGCTGTGGCGTAGTGGTTAGCGCATTGGATTTCGGACTGGAAGGTTTGCAGGTGCAAATCCCATAACAGTCATAGGGATTTTTCGGACTCCAGCTACACCCTACCCAGAGAGAGTGTGCTGTAGGCTCCATGGAAGACTGGGACTACACAATCGAGCTTCATCCACTTTCCGGATGCAAGTTTGAAAGTGTTGCTCAAACTACCTGACCAATACTGGTGGTGTCTGTATCTCTCTGGTCCAATTGACGCCAGGATACATTACTACAACCCTGACAAGTAGTCTCAATGCAAATGCACTTCCATAGCAGCATCATTACGTCATCCTCATTACCATTGATCTTCATGCAACATAAAAAGTTGCCTCTGATTCGGTGGTCACAGTTGCTCTGGTCTCATGGTGGACTTCAGATTCCGTGTCTGTGGCGAGTTTGTGTCAAAGCCTTTAGGGTTGGAGGGTTCACGTGGGGACGGTCGTTGGAGGGACGTTGTGGTCGCCACTTCGGGTGAGCAACTCGGTCAATCTGGCTCCGCGACTGAGCTACTACTGTCGTTAGTAGGGGGAACAGTACATGGTGTCCTGCGTATGTTAGCTCAGAGCAGGCACCACTGAACACCACCAAAGTGACCCAGCAGAAATGCAGGGTCCCTCTGGCTGGTGGCCCCACGGTGGCCTGATATGTCTCCTTGTGGACTTCCGACCCTTGGGATGAGACATAACGAATCTGGGTATGGCTGTGGCGGGGAGATTGAAATAAGCGGCGTGGGAACAGCAAGGCGGGGGACGTAAGAGAAGATGAGGCAGCAAAAAAAAGGGAAGGTCAAGCAGCGGGGATAAGAGATGGGCGCCGCCCTCAATATGCTGGCCCTTGGAGAAGCTGACGTCTCTGACATCTTGCTTTCCAATGACCTTAATAGGTTATGGGGCACCTTCACCTTTTATACCTTTTAACCAGAGATGAGTGTGTTATGGGCCCCACTGGAACTGGAGACACACAGTCTTTCATTTTACAAAATAAAAATGTTGATTTGAAGCATTAATTAAAACAAGTTCTTAACAAACATCATGTGTCTATACCTCTGCGGGCTAGTGGCCCATAATCAGTGTTACATGAAAGAGAGAGGGAGAGAGTTCAGTCTGGTTATGTAACATCAAACTTCCCCTGGATCGGCACATCCACTCAGCTGATAATAACGATAATAACGACATGAACCTCCCCTCCTCAAATCCTCGTTTCATACCCCCACCCCATGCCAGAAGGGCTGTGCAGTTTTAGGTCTCCTGCTGCCATTCCTGCTGTAGGCTTGTAATCAGTGTCTTCAGAGTCTGCAGATTTAAAACGGTAAAGCTAAAGGTGTTCCATAACCTAGGTGGTCGTAGGGAGCGAGGCATCAGAGACCTCAGCTTCTCTAGGGGCCAGCATATGGAGGGTGGCGCCCATCTCCTCTCCTTCGCTGCTTTACCTTCCCTGACCCTTAAGAGGGCAGTACCCATTTTACAGCTGGGTGAACTGGGGTGGTGGGGGGGTGGTGAGGGGACTGTAACTGAAGCAAAGGAGCGCAAAACGGTCACCCACCAATTGGTAACCACGCTCGACGCTGTAGATTTACTGGGAATCATTGCCAGAATGTGGTATGGCCCTTGGAGTAGATCAGTGGCTGTGGATCAGTGGTCTGGAGGGTAACACACCTGCCCAGAAAACCAGGATTGCAGGTTCAATCCCAGTTTCTATCTAATCAGTTCCCCACATCCACTGGACTGTGAGCGTTAGTCTTGGTACGAGTAGCTTAGATGAGTCGTGCATTTAGCGCATGTAAAAGAAACCATGGCAGCAAGAGTTGTCCCTGGGCAAAATTCTGTAGAAAAAAAGCTGTTTTGATAGGGAAACAAAGATATGCACAGGCAGGGAAAAATAAAACGAACCCATAAGGGGTAGTGCTGCTCTTGTGGTGACACACTATCACCTGGGAGAGCTGCACAAATTTTACACAGTTTACCCCCCAAAACACACACACACACACACACACACACACACACACACTCATATCACTTTTAAGTGACAGATGTAAAAACAAAGACACGCACACAAATCACTAATGATCCCATTCCGCAACTGTAATTCTCAATTAAAAAAAGAAGAATACTTCAGCTATCAAACTTTCATTGTTCAAAGTTTCAAGCTGATGACCATAAACAATCCAATATATAAAAATACACTGTACACATATATGAAGTGATTGTTTAAATACAATAACACCTTTACTCTTTTCCTGTACAGTGTACTTAATTCAAAGACATCATTTGTTACAGAATCTTTATAACACTCTCACACACACACACACACACACAACACACACACACACACACACACACACACACACACACACACACACACACATCAATTACCTCACCCAGTGAGTGATCTCAATAAAACAAAAAGTTTCAGCTGTCAAAGTCTTTGTGCTGACAACCATCAGTGACAGACCACAGAAACATGTACTGACTGCAAACACATCCTACCACAGAACAGAACTAATAGAGGCTTATAAAACAGCTGCATTTGTATGTAAAACCATCACTGATTCTAAAGCTTCAAGTTCTCACAAAGGAATGAGGAGAACATTTGTATAACAAAAAAGAAACAACTGTATTCTCAGCATTAAGAGGTTAAATACAAACACCTTCTTCATGAAAGTCAAACAGAAGTAACAATCTTAGGCACCAATAAATCCCTCCACCCCTCAATCCTTACTCGTTTTCGACACACATTTCTCTTCAGTTGTTTTGATCACAAGTTAATAAAGGAAAAAAAACAAACTCACAGCGATTGTTCCACACACCTACTTAAACGTCAAGAGAAAAATTACAATCTTTTCAGAGTTTGCAAAGACTTTACTACCCTCATACTGCTGACTAGAGACTCTTTTCTTGCAGATAAAAGGGGAAAAATATAATGCTAGTGAAAGAAAAATGCAAAAAACACACTGAAGAAAAAAAAAAACCCACAAAAACAAACCAAATGACAGCATAGATTTGGTGAATAACAATCTGGATTCAATACATACAATTATCAAACAACAGTCATTAAAACTTTCTCAAAGAAATATTCAATATTCACAACTCTCATTTCATAAAAAAGGAAACCAGAAACTTGCTTTGAGTGTAATTAAGCATACAGGGACAGAGCTGGCTCCAAGGTAAAACCTCCAAGGACAATGGAAAGGACTGATAAAAAAAGTTGAAAAGGCCAATGACTGACATGCTTGCAAAAAAAAAAAAAAAAAAAAAAAAAAAAAAAAGAAAAAAAAAAAGAACTAAAACCCCCCCCCCCAAAAAAAAAACAAAAAAAAACAAAAACAAAAAAAACAACCCCCCCCCCTCCCCAAACAAACAAACAAAAAAAACCAACCCCAAAACAAAAACCCAAACCCCGAAACCCCAAACCCCACGTTCACCAGAAGAAAGGCAATTTGAAGACAAAACGGCCATTATGAATG
>JASPKP010000391.1:2500-7500 GCA_030674155.1 Stramonita haemastoma
GACCGACCCAAGAGAGAAGAGAGAGAGAGGAGAGAGGAGAGAGAGAGAGAGAGAGAGAGAGAGAACACTGAACTGAACACTGAACACTACGAGAGAGAGACAGAGACAGAGAGACACAGAGAGAGAGAGAGGGAAGCAAAACAGACAGACAGACAGACAGACTTTGAAAGATAGACAGTTTTCTATTGCCCACAGAGTGTGGCTGTATGTAAAACCCTGCATATATACCCAACCTCCAGACAGGAAAAAGACACACACAGCTAACAGACATGCCTCGCCACACACACGAGGAGACGACGACGTTGCAGCCATACCTCATCCCTATCAAACCCAACAAAAGACATCCCCAGTAAAAAAAAAAAAATTAAAATTAAAAAAAAAAATGTTGACAAGCCAGGTTTGGGATAAACCACTGGTTCGGCGGCCATGTTGACACACAGCGTGACGTCACGCCGGACAAAAACGACCCCATTGGCTGGACAGCTAAGGCATTCAACGCTCCCCCATTCAGCGCCCCTCTGACTTGTGTTGATTTCCATCACCTCTGGGAGACGTTAGGGCTGCTAAACGGCTAATGGAATGATCGTCGATGAAGTGTTTTATCGCCGCTCAACTCCGCTTCTCCGGGTGAGAGATGGCAACGCAACGTTGAAGTTGTATTGACTTGCCGGTTAGTGGAGAAATTGTGTGAAACTGCATGCTGAGGTGGAAGCTACAAATGTGCACGTGCTGTCTTCTTTTCAACCCCCCCCCCCCCCCCAAAACAACCCCAGCAACATGCAGTTGAAGAAATGGCTTCACAGAATCTCTGTTTGAAGGAGGTGAGAGTTTGGAATGTTATGAAACAGCAGCAAACAAGTCAAGTCTAAGGGGACCGGGTAGCTTAGTGGTCAGAACAGTGCGCTCGCAATTTGATGACCCGGGTTCGATTCCCGTTCAAGGGGATTTTCCCCCTGGAGTTAACATCAGTGCTGACTCCACTACCCCAAAAAGTCCTTTGGATGAGACTAAAAACCAAGGCCCGTGTGCAAACGCACGCAGAGCATCTTTCGCACATGTAAAATCCTGTTCCGCTTTTTGTTAGGGTAGGTAATAGTGTGCTGGTGGGAACAGATGATAAGATTTACAAAACTGCATACACACAGTGACTGGATGTAAAAAAGCACATAAGTGCTTATTCCATTATTCTGGATATAAAAGAATAAACAAATAAACAACTGAATAAACAAATGAATAGATAAATAAATAAATAAAAAATAATCAATGCCTCAGTCATCCTTTGAAAATCAGAAATAGCATAAGACATTGAAGGACACCGAGTGATATCGGATCCTGCACTAGAGCACTGATAGAAGTGATAGAGATTTGGCTTCCTCTGTCGTGTGATGATGGTAGCCTGCAAAGCCTTTACACTGTCATGTTTATTTCCATAGTTGTTTCTGAGCAGTCATGCCTGGAATCCTGTTTTGCTTTTTCTGCAAAAAAAAAGACAACTGTGACGTTTCTTTGAAGATGGCGCTGTTATTAAGTATTTTCACTTGATACAGTTTCTTCAAACTTATTGCTGACTACTAATGACGTTTACATAGTCTTGTGGTTTTGTTTCTTTTGTTCTCTTTTTTTTTTTCTTTCTTACTTTTTTTTCTGTCTGTCTTTCTTCATGTCTGTCTTTCCTTCCTTTTCCTTTTGTCTGTCTGTCTCTTATTCTTGTTTTTTGTTCTCTTGTCCTTCTCTCATCTTTCTGTCTGTATTTCTATCTGTATAGCTTCTCTAGGGGTCAGCATGTTGAGGGCGGTGCCCATCCCCTCTCCCTTGCTGCTTTACTTTCCCTGATCCTTAAGAAGGCAGGTACCCATTGACAGCTGAGTAAACTTGGGAACTGTAGTGAAGCCAAGGTGCACAAATGGTCACCCATCCAATAGGTAACCACGCTCAACGCTGCTTAACCTTGGCTGGGGGAAAGTGAGTGCTCTGACCACTGGGCTATCCTGTCCCATCCATGGTTAAAAAAAAGCGGATGCAAATGTTCAATTGTACTGACACTCGCAAAACTCAAAACTCGCACTCCAGTTTTGGGCTAGCAGTGCACAACTCACAAAACTCACACTTCAGTTCGGTGCCGGCAGTGCACAAAGCACGGCCCATTTCTGGTGACAATGGATGCAGTAAAACACCCCGAGGTCCTAGCACTGGTAGAGGGGGGGACAAGGCAAATAGGCTTTCTTGGGCTACTCTTCACAGTTAGAACCTAGGTCTAGTAGTACCTTCAGGACATTTTACATCTACACCACGGCAGATTTCCCTGCATAAAATTCAACCTACTCTCCCCCAGGGAGAGTGCTTCACCAAAAGAGCAGTGCCACCCATTATTTTTTTCTTGTTCTGTGTGTGCAATAGTCGTGTGCTTCTAAGAAAATCCTCTGCGTCATTCGATAACGTTCATCAGAAAATGATTCTGTCAGTTTGGTATTAAAGGAAGGAAGGACAAGTGGCAAAACTTAAGTGGTAAAAATTAAAATGAAAAATAAATATAAATAATAATACACACTGTTAACTTGCATCTAGACAAAAAAAAACCCTCCACTCCTGCACTGGAGACCTCACACATGCACATGCTGGACAAAACACCTTAAGATAACAGGGAACGACAGAAAATTAACACCTTGTTTCCTTGCCTTCAGGTAAGAAAAGCCTTTCACTTGGTAGGGAAAAGAATATCAGAAAATGGCATCCTTCATGAATGAGGTCTTGGTCCTTTAAGAAACAAGGCTGAATGAAAACAAGAGCGCTGATAAGTGCTGTACACAGCGCGGGGCATAATAGGGAATCGCCAGTACTCTGGGCTGCAATTTACATATAGATTGTGGCCTGTACTAGACATTGAGTGAGAGAGGGGGGTGGGTTGAGAGAGGAGGGTTTGCGAGAGAGAGAGAGAGAGAAGAGAGAGAGAGAGAGAGAGAGAGAGAGAGAGAGAGAGAGAGAGAGAAGGCGGGAGGGAGAGAGACACGGAGAGAGACAGAGAGAGAGAGACAAACAGACAGAGAGAAAGAGAGAGAGAGGGAGACAGACAGACAGACAGACAGACAGACAGACAGACAGATGGAGAGACAGACAGACAGACAGAGACAGACAGACAGACAGACAGACAGAGAGGGGGAGAGAGACAGACAGAAACAGAGAGAGATAGAGAGAGAGCGAGAGACAGACAGACAGAGACAGAGACAGAGACAGAGAGAGACAGAGAGAGAGAAGGAGAGAGAGGGAGAGGGATAGAAAGACAGAGAGAGAGACAGAGAGAGAGAGGGGGGAGAGAGACAGAGAGAGAGACAGAGAGAGAGGGGGGGGGGGAGAGAGACACAGAGAGAGAGAGACAAAGAGAGAGACAGAAAGACCGAGAGACAGAGAGAGAAAGACAGAGAAAGAGAGAGAGGGAGAGAGAGAGACAGATAGAGAGAGAAAGACAGAGAGAGGGAGAGGGAGACAGACAGACAGACAGACAGAGAGAAAGAGAGAGAGAGATAGACAGACAGACAGACAGACAGACAGAGACAGAGAGAGAGAGAGACAGAGAGAGACTGATAGACACAGAGAGACAGAGACAGACAGACAGGCAGAGAGACACAGAGAGAGAGACAGAGAGGGAGAGATAGAGAGACAGAGACAGAGAGACACAGAGAGAGGGTGGGAGGGAGGGAGGCAGAAAGAAAGAGAGACAGACAAGAGAGAGAGAGAGAGAGAGAGAGAGACAGTGAGAGAGGAGAGAGAGAGACAGAGAGACAGAGAGAGACAGAGAGACAGAGAGACAGAGAGACACAGAGAGAGAGAGACAGACAGACAGACAGATAGACAGACATACAGACAGAGAGAGAGGGAGAGAGACAGAGACAGAGAGAGAGAGGGAGAGAGAGGAGAGACAGAGAGACCGAGAGACAGAGAGAGAAAGACAGAGAGAGACAGCATGCTCCATCTCAGGCATGATTTCAGTGGCGGGGACAGAACATGACAGAGGAGACTGAGAGGGGGGGGGGGGGGAGACACAGAGAGAGAGAGACAGTGGGGGGAGACAGGGAGAGAGAGAGAGAGGGTGGAGACAGAGAGAGAGGGGGGGGGGAGAGAGAGACAGAGAGTTAGAGAGAGAGACAGCGAGAGAGGGAGACAGAGACAAAGAGTTAAATATTATATTTATATTTTATATTTCATTCTTTTATATCGAGGATAATAGAATAATTATATTGATTCCCGTTCGAGGAGATTTTTCTCCTGGAGTTAACATCCGAGCTGACTCCACTCTCCCCCAAAGTCCTTCTGATGAGACTTTAAATCGAGGCCCCGTGTGTAAACGCACGCAGAACATCTTGTGCACACGTTAAATCCTGTTCTGCTGCTCGTAAGAGTAGGCCATTGTGTGCCGGTGGGAACAGATGACAATAATTATTTACAAAACTGCATACACACGGGGACTGGATGAAAAAAGAGCACATGAGTGCTCATCCCTTTATCCTCGATATAAAAGAATAGAATTTAAAAAAAAAAAAAAAAAAACCATCCATATCTTATCACTGTCCAATTTAAACAGACCAGGATACTTCCATATCTCATTACAGTCAAACCAAATAAACCGGGATACACCCATAATTATCTTTTTTACTGCCAAACCAAAGAAACCAGGATACAACCATAACTTATTACCGTCAAACTCAACAAAAAAAACATCCCATGTTTTAAAAAAAAATGCTGACAATCCAAGGTTTTCCAGAAAACACCCTCTGTGACGTCATACAAACTGACCCCTGGGTCGGTTTGACCCCTGGTGCATTGAATTTTCAACCGTTTAGCGTTCAGATAACTGGTATTGATTCCCTTCTTCCTGGAGCCTTGTTTTTCAGCTGATAAAGGAGGCCTAATGGAATCACTGTTGATGGAGTGTTTTGCCACCTCGGACCCAAGTTGTCAGAGACAAGGGGAAACATCCTGCTGAAGCGCTGTTGTAACAGGCCGCC
>JASPKP010000391.1:17500-22500 GCA_030674155.1 Stramonita haemastoma
AAGAAGAAGAAGAAGAACTTGAAGAAGAAGAAGAAGAAGAAGAAGAAGAAGAAGAAGAAGAAAACAACAACAAACAACAACAACAACAACTACAACTACAACTACAACTACAACTACAACAACAAGAACAAGAAGACCAAGTAGAAGAAGAAGAAGAAGAAGAAGAAGAAGAAGAAGAAGAAGAAGAAGAAGAAGAAGAAACAAGAATAAGAAGAAAGTAATGATAAATCACACAAACCAAACTGAAAACAAAACAAAAAACTGAAAAGAAAAAAAAAACCTCGGACAAATTCAAATCACAAAAAACGACAGGTTTGTAAGCATGCAGATGACATTACAGAACTCTGGTTTTGTTTGGCTTTGTTTTGTTTTACAAACACTCATCTAAGGTAATCAGAGGCTGGAAAAAAAGAAATTTGGTTTCTCTGACAAGAGAGCTATCAAAGGGGAATCAGTCTCAAGAGATCAATCTTTTAATCTGGAATTCTCAAAGTGTGTGTGAAGAGCGGTGAAGATGTGAGTGACGGGGAGGGGGGGGAGAGACATGGCCAGACAACACAAACACACACACTGACACAGACGTACAAACACACACACCACACACATACATACACACACATCATACAAACACACACATACATACACACACATACACACACACTGACACACACAACACACACATACACACACACCCACACACACACAACACACACACATAAACACACACACACGTAACACACACTTACATACGCACACATGCACACGCGCACAAACACACACACACACACACACACACACACACACACACACACACACACACACACACACACACACACACACACACACATGAAACACACACACAAACACACACACTTACACACACGCACAAACACACACACACATACACTCACACACTGACACAGAAACACACACAAACACACACACACACACACACACACACACACACTGAAACACACAACACACACATACACACACATATACACACACAACACACACACACAACACACACACACTTAACACACACACACACACACACACACACACACACACACCACACACACACACACACACACACACACCACACACACACAACACACACACACCTTACGCCTTTGACGACTGCCAGCAACAGCCAGGATACACCCAGCGACAATACGTGTACCAGCAGGACTGTCCCCCCTGGAGGCAACATGCCCGGCAGAATAATGTCCGTATGTTTAAAAATCCCTTTGAATGGTGACATTTTGTACATCAATGCGTTGCACCAGCTGCAGTACAGACAACAGACACTGTAATCTCGCTAACAGCAGCTGCTCACCAGATAAAGAACTTTTTTGTTGTAGTTCTGTTTCTATTTATTTGTTCATTTATTTTGTTCATCTATTATCTTTCTGTGGTGTGCTTTAAATGACATAATTGACATTGTATTATTAGTTTACTTGCACTCTTTTTAACTTGGTACCAATTTATTAATATTTTAAAATTATTCACTTGTTGATAAGGCATTTTGGTTTATAATCATATAATGCCTAAAAAAAAATTCACAAATGCTGAAAATCATGCAGTGGAATGCCAGATCCATATCCACTAATCTGCCATATTTAGTTCAACATCTTTCTAATAACAATTATCAAGCTCTTGTATTACAGTCTCTCAATGTAAAGAAATGTAAGCTGCCTAAACTTCAAGGCTACTACTATCCACCTGTACATGAACATGTGGATGCTGTGAGTAAAATCAATACAGCAATATACATTCAAGAAGGGTAGACTATAATGTATGTTGTTCACCAATGCCTAATAACATTCCAGATTCATATTCTTGCGCAGCACGTGTAAAGTTTACAAATGATTTAGTCATGAATATTGTATCCCTGTATTTACCAAAGGGAGTTAATGACTTTAATACAGAATGGCTGCACTCTGTACAAGATAATCAGAAGTGGCTGGTAGCAGGAGATTTCAATGCCCACGCGCCTTTCTGGGATAAAGGAAGTACATCTGTTTCCTGCAATAGTTTTATAGAAAATATAACGGACTCTTGTCTGTGCCTTCTAAATGATGGTAGTGTGACAAGGATACCTGACATCTCTACCCACAGAGCATCAGCATTGGATCTGTCTTTTGTATCTTCTGCTCTTGCTCCTGAATGTACGTGGGTAACATATGGAGATACTCTGGGGAGTGATCACCTACCTATTGTTATTACTTTTAATGAAATGCCAACTCTTTGTGACACTGAAAAAGACATACTACCAAAATTTAACTATAAAGAGGCTAATTGGGAAAAGTTTAAAAGCTTCCTTACAGCATATGATATAAATTGCTTGGACTCTGATAATATAGACCAATTTTGTTCCACCTTTACTAATGCCATTATTCAAGCTGCTTACCAATCTATCCCCACTATTAAATCACTAAAATCAAGGAAGTGTTCAGGGAATGTTTGGTGGACACCTGCTTGCGAGGAAGCGGTGACAAATAAACGTTTGATGTTCAAAACATATCTAAAAAATAAGACATTAGAAAACCATGAAAAACAGAAGCAGGCCAAAAATTACAGCAATATGGTTATAGCTCAGGCAAAACGACAATTTTGGTCATCATTTTGTTCCAGTGAAATATCAAGTCATACAGATCTTAAAAAAGTATGGAAAAAATTTCATGAAATGAGAAAAGGTGTGATTTTACCAAATTGCCCAGTTAAATTTAAAAACAATGAATTTCCCTCCAATGCAGAAAAGGCGGAGGCTTTTGCAGATATGTTTTCAGAGTCCATGCGTATTGAAGGTCTCTCACTTAAAAGCAGTAAATACAGAAAAGCTGAAGAGAACAAAATAGAATATGAAGACCCAGTTTCTAATAATACTGAATATATTAATGCCCCAATAACAATCAATGAAGTAAAAGATGTATTATTTTCTCTTCCTAGAAAGAAAACTTCTGTTGGTTTAGATGCCATATCCAATGATATGCTTAAACAGCTACCGGAAAAATTCATTATTCTGTTGCATAAACTTTTTCAAAGGTGTTGGACGGAAGGTATTATGCCAATAAACTGGAAGCAGTCTATCATTGTTCCCATTCATAAGCAAGGAAAGCCTAAAACTGATAAAAGTAGTTACAGACCCATAGCCCTGACTTCTAACACAGGTAAGCTTATGGAGAGAATAATTCTAAAGAGGCTTGTATATTATTGTCAAAAAAATAAAGTAGTTCCTGTAAATCAAGCTGGCTTTCAAAAGGCAGATCTGCTATTGACAATCTAGTTAAGCTAACAACACAAATCAAGCAACAGTTTGCCAGAAGAAAAAATGTACTTGCAACATTTTTTTATGTCAGGAAATCCTACGATCAAGTTTGGCACGCTAAATTGCTGCATAAATTAAAGACTATTGGCTTTTCCGGGCATCTCTATCATTATATCAAAAGTTTTTTACGTAACAGAAGTATGCAAGTAAGAGTAGGGAATACGTATTCACACACTAGGTCACTGCACATGGGTCTACCACAGGGTTCTGTTATAGCCCCTTTTCTATTTAATATACTGTTACATGATTTACCAACAAAACTATCTAAAGATGTAATCTTAGTACAATATGCTGATGATATATGTATATGGATGAATGTTACTATGAAGCGCAGTACAACAAAGAGGATGATTAATTATACTAGAAAGATATATCAAAAAGAGCTAGATCATTTATATAAATATATTTTTGAAAATGGTCTGACATTATCCACAGAAAAAACACACATTATGCTTTTTAACAATGGCAGTGATCCAGATACACTACCACAGTTTATGATTGGAGGGGAAACAATTCAGTACACAAATACTGTAAAATTTTTAGGTATTTTACTAACATCAAAGTTAACCTGGAATGCTCATATTGGATACATTTTAACAAAAGCAAGAAAATGTATCAATTTTCTTAAAAATGGTTAGTAGACAGTCATGGGGACAAGATATCTTCACTCTAAAATGCTTGTCTACGTCACTTGTACGTTCCAAACTGTCTTATGGACAAGAAGTCTTTTTTAGTGCTCCCAATTATTTACTAAAAAAACTCCAAAGTATAGACAGTAAGGCATACAAACTTGCACTTGGTGTGCCATTCCATGCATCCACCATAGGAACTTATAACGAAATTGGGGAACTTCCCTTAGCTGAATACCGACAACTTTCATGTGCCAAATATGTGTTACGGAGCACAGCAAATGAAAATTTTGTTTCTAGTGAGTTACAAGTTCAAGCTGAAACGAATTTTCCGAAAAGAGCCAGACATATTTCGTGTTTAACGCCTATTGGCACTTATGTATCAGACCTTTTTAAAAAATCTGAACTTAATCATTACGACTTAGAAACACAAAAAGAAGCTGTACCATGTCCTTCATGGGAAATAAATAAAGCAAGTTTTGATATAGAATGTACAAATGGAAAAAAGAAAGAAAATCAAAATATCATGGTTGCAGATGTCCGATCACATATCGCAAATAAGTATGCTAACTTTTTAAAAGTATATACAGATGGATCTGTCTTAGAAAACCATGAAACTGGTTCAGCATTCGTCATACCAGCATTTAAAACAGAGAAATCATACTATCTTGGTAAACATCATTCAATATTTACAGCTGAATTAATTGCTATTCTTATGGCTCTTAACCACATTCTTGATTTTCCATTTTTCATTATTCCTATTTTGCTCTGTGTAGACTCTAAGTCGGTACTGTATGCTATAAAATCCCCAAATTCCAAGAAAGTATCCAGAATCATTTTTGAAATTAAATACGTCATACACCTTCTAAGTTTAAGAGGTATTCCGGTTCATTTTTGTTGGGTACCTTCACATGTTGGAATATTTCCAAACGAGTGGGCTGATAGAGCTGCAAAAAGGGGGCAAGACATGATTTGGAATCAATAGAACTACATGTTCCCTTATCTCTACAGGAGGGATACCACATATTAGAACAAACGTC
>JASPKP010000391.1:42500-47500 GCA_030674155.1 Stramonita haemastoma
CATACATACATACATACATACATACATACATACATACATACATACCTACATACATACATACATGCATGCATGCATGCATGCATACATACATACATACATACATACATACATACATACATACATACATACATACATACATACATACATACATACATACATACATACATACATACATACATACATACATACATACATACAGTCGAGCGGTTGTGTCCTATTTTATTTATTTTATTTCTTTATTCTTTTATATCGAGGATGATGGAATAAGCACTCGTATGCTTTTTTTTGACATCCAGTCCCTGTGTGTATGTAGTTTTGTGAATGTCATCTGTTCCCACCGGCACACGATGGCCTACACTTACGAAAAGCGGAACAGGATTTAACGTGTGCGCAAGATCTTCTGCGTACGTTCGCACACAGGGCCTCGGTTTACAGTCTCATCCGAAAGACTTTTGGGAGAGTGGAGTCAGCACTGATGTTAACTCCAGGAGATAAAAATCCCCTCGATCGGGAATTGAACCCGGGTCGTCAAATTGCGAGCGCAGTGTTATGACCACTAGGCCACCCCGTCCTCTCAGACAACAAGACTGCGCCACAGCCCAGCGCCGCAAAAAGCTTTGTGATCTATGTTCAGGAAATGTAAAGCCACTCCAGTGTAGACGCTGGTTTGCATTATTCATACAGTCCTCCTTCTTCTTCTCCTTCTTCCTCCCTCTCCTCCTTCTCCTCCCTCTCCTCCTCCTCTTCCTCTTTCCTCCTTCCTCCTCCTCCTCTTCCGCCTCCTCTTCTTCCTCCTCGTCGTCCTCCTCCTCCTCTTCCTCTTCCTTCTCCTCCTTCTCTTCCTCCTCCTCCTCCTTCTCTTCCTCCTCCTCCTCCTCCTCCTCCGCCTCCTTCTCCTTCCTCCTCCTCCCTCCTCCTCCTCTCCTCCCTCTCCTTCTTCTCTTCCTCCTCCTCCTCTTCCTCCTCCTTCTTTCTCTTCCTCCTCCTTCTCCTTCCTCCTTTTTTTCTCTTCCTCCTCCTCCTCCTCCTCCTCTTCCTCCTCCTCTTCCTACTCCTCTTCCTCCTCCTTCTCCTCCTCCATCCCCCTCCACCTCCTCCTCTTCCTCCTTCTCCTCTTCCTCCTCCTCCTCCTCTTCCTCCTCCTTTTCCCCACTCAGTGTTCAACAACACTCTACACACTTAACAAGGCTGTCAACAGCACCCCTGTCCTTTGTATGTCTAATTCTCTGTGTGTGTGTGTGTGTGTGTGTGTGTGTGTGTGTGTGTGTGTGTGTGGTGTGTGTGCGTGCGTGCGTGCGTGTGTGTGTGCGTGTGTGTGTGTGTGTGTGTGTGTATGTGTGCGTGTGTGTGTGTGTGTGTGTTTGTATACGTATGTGTGTGTTTGTGTGTGTGTTGGTATACGTCACTGCGTGTGTGTGTGTGTGTGTGTGTGTGTGTGTGTGTGTGTGTGTGTGTGTGTGTGCGTGCGTGCGTGCGTGCGTGCGGTGTGTGTGTGTGTGTGTGTGTGTGTGTGTGTGTGTGTGTGAGGTGTGTGTGTGTGTGTGCGTGTTTGTATACGTATGTGTGTGTTTGTGTGCGTGTGTGTGTGTTTTGTGTGTGTGTGTGTGTGTGTGTGTGTGTGTGTGTGTTTGTGTGTGTGTGTGTTTGTGTGTGTGTGTTTGTGTGTGTGTGTGTGTTTGTGTGTGTGTGTTTGTGTGTTTTGTTTGTTTCTAGATGGAGTGAAGCTGGGGTTTTTTTTTGTTCCACACATTTTCTCTATCCATTATGCTCTTGTTGCCTTGAGTTCTTTCGCCTGTAATAAATATATGTTGCATACAGGTAAAGGTAAAGGTGTCCCATAGCCTATGTGGTCGTAGAGGAGCGAGGCATCAGAGACCTCAGCTTGTCTAGGGGCCAGTATGTTGAGGGCGGCGCCCATCTCCTCTCCCTCACTGCTTTACCTTCCCTGACCCTAAAAGAGGGCAGGTACCCATTGACAGCTGGGTGAACTGGGAAGACTGTACTGAAACCAAGGTGCGCAAAAAGGTCACCCATCCACTTGGTAACCACGCTCGACGCTGCTTAACCTACATTTTTAATGATTTCTAAAAACTGTCCTTTTCAGTGCTCGAAAGAATATGATTTTTCTTCTTTTCCCCCCTTTGTATACCGCTTTTTCTTTGAAGTTCTCATGATGTGGGAGGAGGGGGGAAAGAAAGGGGGAGGAAGGAGAAGAGAGGGGGAGGATGGGGGGGAGAGACATACAGCAGCGAGTTTCCCTGTGCTCTGTGAGCGGGTCTGCCTTTTGCTGGAAGCTGTGGAGGCTTTTAACGCACAAGAAGCCTTCCTAGATACCGCTTTTATTTCGATACACCTACGCGGAAATAAATTGCAAGTGGAAAAAAACACAACAAAAACAGATAGAAAACTGAAACGTAGCCAACTTGTATAGCCTCTGACTGCTACAGTTACTTGCCAAGACAGAGATGCGCCGCTGAGATTATAAACACATATTGAAAATTAAAAAAAAAACAATTTTAAAATAAACAAAAAAAAAATAAAAATAAAAATAGATGCTGAAACAAACGACACTCTTAGTAGATTTCAATGTGTTCTGTGTATGCATACGTGACGAGTTTTGAGCAGGTGGGGCTCGATAAAACATAAGTGCAAGATAGAATAGTATAATATATATATATATATATATATATATATATATATATATATATATATATATATATATATATATATATATATATATATATATATACCATCATTATCAGTTTTATTGAGAAACAGCCGCACAAGACTTGATATCAGGTGCAAGAACAATAGGGAAAGAAAAGAAAAAAGAAACGAAAATAAACTTGAAGTGCAGCCAACATAGTTGACCCTTAACGTTCCATTTCGTTGCCAAAACAGATACGTGTCAGTGATAAACACACACACACAAACACACACGCACACACCCACACACATACACATACACACACACACACCACACACACACACACAGAGCACACACACACAGAGCACACACACAGAGCACATACACAAACAAAACACACACACACACATACACACACACATTCACGAACACAAAACACACACACGCGCGCGTGCACACACACATACACACACAAAGCACACACACATAGAGCACACTCGCGCGCGCGCGCACACACACACACACACAACAGACACAATGCACACGCACATTATCTCTGTCTGTCTGTCTGTCTGTCTGTCTGTCTGTCTGTCTGTCTGTCTGTCTGTCTGTCTGTCTGTCTGTCTCTCTCTCTCTCTCTCTCTCTCTCTCTCTCTCTCTATCTCTCTCTCCTCCTCCCTCTCTCTCTCTCTCTCTCTCTCTCTCTCTCCCTTCCCCCCCCTCTCTCTCTCTCTCCCTTCCCCCCCTCTCTCTCTCTCCCCCTCTCTCTCTCTTTCTCCCCCTCTCCCCCCCTCTTTCTCCCCCTTTCTCTCGCTCCCCCCTCTCTTCCCCCTCTCCCACACCCCCTCTCTCTCTCTCTCTCTCCATCAACACGATACTCTATCAATGAAGTCCCGAACACCAAACGACTCTGTAGTCTCAGGGCCGACAACTGCTCCTGACTTCACAGATCAAGGGGACATAACAGAAGGTGATCACCAGCAAGAGGAAGAGGAAGAGGGAGAAGAGGGGTGGAGGGTTCGAATCTTGGGGCAGATAGCGCAGAGTCAGGGAGGGCAAGAGGTTTTGGAGGGTACTTAGCCTGAAGCAGATGGCGGGGGGCCCTGTCAGGGTTAATTTGCCCCCCCCCCCACACGCTCTCTACAACAGTGCAGTGGAGTGCAGTGTACCCAGTGACTGACTCCTCAAGGAGTTAAGCCAGAAGTCAAGATGCTAGAACAGATGGGGGTGGGGGTGGGGTGGGGGGAAGGACAGGATAGCCTAGTGGTCAGAACATTGCGCTCGCCAATTTTACGACCCGAGTTCAATTCCCGTTCAAGGATTATTTTTTTCTCCTGGAGTTTACATCAGTGCTGACTCCACTCTCCCCAAAAAGTCTTTCGGGTGAGACTGTAAACTGACGCCCCGTGTGCGAGCGCACGCAGAATATCTTGCGCACACGTTAAATCCTGTTCCGCTTTGCGTAAGAGTAGGCCAAGGTGTGCCGGTGGGAACAGATGACATACTTTACAAAATCTGCATACACACGGAGACTGGATGTAAAGAAAAGAAAAGCAGATGAGTGCTTATTCCATTATCGTCGATATAAACTATTGCTAAAATAAAGAGTGCTAAGGACTGTGAAGGCATCTCTAGGAGAGGGGGGGGGGGGGGGAGTTTGCTTGTAGCGCTGTTGTTTTGCGTTGGCTTGGTGTGGGGGTGTTTTTTTTATTTTTTAAATGTTATTTCTAGAAAAAAAAGAGTGCATATGTTGGAAGGATGATGAAGGATGGGGGAAGGGTGATGAGAGAGAGAGACTAGAGAGAGAGAGAGAGAGAGAGAGAGAGAGAGAGAGAGAGAGGAGAGAGAGGAGAGAGAGAGAGAGAGAGAGAGAGAGAGAGAGAGAGAGAGAAGAGAGAAAAGACAGACAGAGAGAGAGAGAGAGAGAGAGAGAGAGAGAGAGAGAGAGAGAGAGAGAGAGAGAGAGAGAGAGAGGACAGACAGAGACAGACAGACAGACAGAGAGAGAGCAGAACAGACAGACAGACAAAAGACAAAGAGGACAGAGACAGGGAGAGAAGCAGAGAAAACTGGATGGTTTGGGAGGGAAAGGGGGAAAGGCGGGGACAGCCATTCCATATTCATAAATTCATGAACTGTGTGTGTCGTGCACGTTTTCTGGTTTTTTTTAAAGCAGTGAAAGCTCAAATAAAAGGGTTAAATACAAAGAATCCATATCAGTATTATGGATTCTGTTTAAAAATAGCCACGGCATTGAAATACATTACGCGGCATTGAAATACATTACGGTTTTTTTTTCAGAGGGGGGGTGGGGATGGGAGGGGGGGGGGGCGGTTGGGATCTTTTCTGAGGG
>JASPKP010003905.1:7500-18740 GCA_030674155.1 Stramonita haemastoma
CAGAGACAGTCAAAGGTGCACGCACACACACTAACACACACTAACACACACACCACTCACACTCACACACACACACACACACACACACACAAAACACACACACACACACACACACGCGCGCGCGCGCGCACACACACACACACTAACTCATACACACACATACACACAGGCATGAACGCACACATATTCACGCACACATATACACGCACACACACGTACACACGCACACACATACACTCAAACACACACACACCAGCGAACAGATAAAAATTATACAAGCGTACATCTCAAACTGTATAATTGTGCTGTATTTCTGAGGTGCAAACAGAGATTGGACATCAAATACTTCCACCCAGATGTACATATAAAAAGAAAGATCAGCTCGAGGTCTGCCTGACTGCAAGTGGTCAACAATACAATGTACTGCAGTACAATACAACGTAAAGCAAACAATACAGTATGATACAATACAAAACAATGGAAATCCATTCAGTGCAATACAACGCCATGCGATACAATGTAATGCATTTCAAACGATCCCGACCCAAATTCCCATGAAGTCCTCTAGATGACGCTACATTAAACCCACGTCCCCTATGCGAACAAAACACACATCTTGTACATAGGAGTCATCAAAACCCTATGTATCTCTTTCAGGAGAGAAGAGCAGCTGTGGTTAGTGGCATGGATGACACAAACATACCCAGTATGCGAACTGGACAGGAACAGACATCGCTGGGCTCACCTTACCGGCTCTCAACCACTGTGTCATGGTGGCTGTTGGGGTGGGCTGTTCTTGTAGTGACACCACAGCCCCAAAGAGGCAGCCTGGCGAATACAGTATGACGGAACAAAAGCTGGTACAATGTATACAACAATACGCAGTTTTTCATAAAAGTTAAAGTTAAAGTCTGTCCCGAGCCTAAGGCTCATCAGGCCGGTGCTTATCCCGGTTTCTGTGGCGTTAAGCGACTGAGAGTCATAGACTCCCCCCTGGATAGGACGCCAGTCTATCGCAGGGTTAACCCCCAACACAAGGTTGGTACCCCTTTTACACCTGGGTGGGGTGAGAAAATAGCCGTAAAGTGCCTTTTCCAAGGGCACAACGCCATAACCGAAAGCTGGGATCGAACCCGCAACCTTTAGATTACGAGTCCAACGCCCTAACCACTAGACTACAGCGACGGCTTTTTCATAAAATATTGACTAATAATTGCACCACAGCACAGTGTAGGGTCGTGTTCACACGCGAACACACTCACACGGCAATCACAAATACACGGTAGGGCACCCGCATACACACCCTCTAAAACAAGCCACATATACATCTAGAGAAGATGTGACAAACGGCTATTTTTCAGTCCCATCATACCCCAACTTTTGCGCAGTAACAGACTCTACAGCACCATGAGAGTGATCTACTGTAGGCACACAGATTTTACTAGCATCTTTGATATGAGTGGCGCTGCTTTTGTGGCGATACTACAGCCCCAAAGAGAACTGCTTGGCGAATACAGCATGTCCGTCGGAACAAATGCTGGTCCAGTTTGCGCAACAACACATAGTATAAACACATAATATTAATCATAATCTACAATATGATGGATCACAACACAGTGCAGGGCCTTCGCCACACACAAAAAAGGCTAACACAAATGTGACGCTCCACCACGAAATGAGTCGCTTAGCACATAACCCACTTTTCTGCTAGGGGACATTTTGGGCAGGTGGGGGTGAGGTTGTGGATTTTGAGATTTTTTATTGATTATAAAAATCTAGCACTTATTTTACATTGAAGTGAAATATCAAGTCATAATTTTTCCTTTTGTCTTTAATGTGTTTTGAAAATAGCCAAGTCCTCATTCTGGCCACCTACTAACTTGTCAATTTCTCATTTTGCCATTTCCTGCAGTTGTAATAACTTGATAGAACTGTCCGATTTTCAATTTGTTTTTTGGTTTTGTATAGCCATTTTATTGCAAATTAATATCATGCCAATAACGAAAAACTGACCTCTGGTGCAATGCGACTCCTTATGTGGTGCAGTGTCACAAATACAGGCGTGCCTGCCCATACACACCCTCAAAAATAAGGGGCAGATAAATAAGATGTGACAAAAGGCCGGTTGGAGTCCCATCCTACCCCGACTTTTGTGCAGTGAGAGAGCCCACGGCACCAAGAGTATTAAAGAAATGACTGCATCTTAGGCCCAGCGCATTCGTCTGTATCTACACCTCGTATCATGTTTAAGAGCACATTGCCCAGAATACCTACTTTTCTACTGTAGGCATACACACTTTACTAACATCTTTAATATGGGTGGTGCTGTTCTTGTGGTGATACCACAGCCACAAAGAGAACAGCCTGGCTTGAATCTAGCAAGTCTGTCGGAATGAAAGCTGGTAAAGTGTAGGCAACAATACATAGTATTATACATAATATTACTGAAAATATACAATTGATGCACAACAGCACAGCTCAGCGCAGGGCAGTTGCCACACGAACACACAAAAAATAGAATAGCACTGCGGTCCAAAAGTTCAAAGCAACATGATAATGATGAGGATCATTTATGGGCGCACTTTCAGACGTATGACCAGTACGCCTGTAGGTATTCTGGGCAATGTGCTCTTAAACATGATACGAGGTGTAGATACAGACGAATGCACTGGGCCTAAGATGCAGTCATTTCTTTAATACACCTAAGATCTGGTTTCTTTGTTTGAGTGGTTTTGTTTTCTAAGAGATCTGCTTCAGCATCATTAATTTTTTTAATTCATTTTTCCTCTTCATCACATAAATTGTTATGTTGTACTGACGCGTACTGTCCTAACAACACATGTACGCACGCACACACATACACGCGCGCGCTAACACACACAAGCTCGCACGCACCCCCCCCCTCCCTTCCCTACTTAATACATGCATAATATGCTCTGATATGTATGAGACAGAGACAGACAGAGAAACAGTCAGCAGGAACATTGCTGAAAGTAGCCTACACATCCACCACCCAAAATAAGCCTTTGTTTAAAGAAAAACCCAAACAGTAAAATATTCGTGAGTAGCTGAACAATACCTTGAACTGAGCATTGTTGTGCATGTGTTGTGTCCTAAAGTGGTCTATATCCTAAAATGAATATGCTCAAGAGAGGTAAGAACTTCTCCCTGGGTTTTGAAACAACCTCCCCTTTCCTTTACCAGATGGGCTGTCAATGCACAGACTGCAAATTACAAAACAAACAATCTAAATCTGAAATTCTTCTTGTGAACGTGCATATCAATAGAACAACAGATTGTCCTGGGTAAGTCAAGGAGTCTTGTACACGTTTTGAGTTTGCAGTCTCGACATAGCTTTTATCTTATATAAAGTATCTTTTATGGCCATCATTTTGGGTGGGTTTTTCAAGTGTATTGATAGAAAACGAAGTGCCCGGCAGTTTAGAAATAATTTCCAGTTACATTGTTAAGACCAGGTTTTTGCAATTGAAGGTCTTACTCCAGCTAGGGACAGAAAACACATTTAGGGACACAACACAAACGTGCAAATCGTGTCTCTGTTGCGAGTTCCCGTGAGTTGATTTGTTTGTTTCTTTTCTTTTTTTTCTCCTCTTGCCATTTCAAACGGCCTGACATCTGCATGCAGTGTGGACCACTTGAACAGCTGGGAAAGCAAATTGTGGGATTTTGAACATCATCGTTTTTGCCTTTGTCTTTTTTTATAGAAAGACTATGATGAAGAGCAGCACTGGTGAGTAATTTTTATTTAGAAGTAGCTACTTAGTAAGTAGGCCATTAGGTATGGATAGTGGTAAGAAACTCGCGTAGAGCATGGCAGCAGAGAGTCCTCAGAGGAGAAGCCCCCTTCAGACAAGTGTTTCGGGCCTTTAATCTTCCTTATTTGTTTTAAAACTTAGGGGGAAATCCCTGCTTTGTGAATTTCATGACAACTGCTGCCAAGAAATGTTAATCTTGAGTGTGCAGCGAGTGATTTGGCGCATTCACAAGGACCAGGGCTGAGAGTCTGATCTAGTGTAGTTGTGTCGGAAACCAACCAGGCCTATTCCGTGGTTTTGAAAACTGATTGAAACAGCTGTGTCGTGAACCAAAATGGTTTGGTACTGTCACGAATACGCATCCTTCAAAACACACACACACACACACACACACACACACACACACACACACACACACACACACACACACACACACACACACACACAACACATCCAGACTTTCAAGGCAAGATTGTTTTTGATTAGGACGTTAAAGCAAGATGTTAAGGGAAGGTTTTTAGTGTGAGCTTAAGATCTTAACCCCTCCCCAACCCCCTTCCCCCCTAAAAAAAAAAAAAGCGTAAACCCATACTCATGATTATGTTAGTGCTTGAAATGGGAAAGATGTCGAGATGCTCCCCTTCCTACAGCTGATTTTTTTTTCTTCTTTTTCAATATTGTCAAATAGTGCTGTAGAATTGAGAAATAGACAAAGAAAGATATTTTGGATAAACGATCCTAATATTAAATGGTAGGCAGGCAAGCATCTTTACATCAACAGGTGCAAATGGACATCTTGTGTTTTAAGACATGTTTATGCATTTTCTTGCTGAAAGCTTTAGCAGAGCAGTTTTGATGTGATCACAAGAGAACTGACAATAATGTTAAATGGAACGATGTGGTTTTTGCCTGTGGTAATTGTGAATTTTATCATCTTTACATTTTTTTTCGTTCCGAGGTTCACGCTCCGAGGTTGACTGTAGATGAAATTTTGCATATGCGACCATTTTTGCTCACCGCTAAGGTTGTCGCTTTCCGACTTTAAGAATGATGTCTAAACACACCTGTGTGCATGCGGGTTTTTGAGTGTGTGTGTGTGTGTGTGTTGTGTGTGTGTGTGTGTGTGTGTGTGTGTGTGTGTGTGTGTGTGTGTGTGTGTGTGTGTGTGTTGTGTGTGTTTAATATCATCGTTCCTACCGCCACAGAACGGCCTACTCTTCCGGAAGACGGAACAAGTTTTAACGTGTTGTTATTGTAGTTAATTTTTGCACTTGCTGATATTAAACATTTCTGTCAGGGCAGTTAAGTTTGCTTGACTCTACATTTATGAGTTGGGTTTGGCTTTATCTTGACAGAAAAATGTGGACAATAAGTAAATACGTAAATAATTTGATATCTGAATATAAAAACGTTGCGTGTCATTATTCGTGTGTTAAAGAGACTGGAGGATATGAATCTTTTACTACAGCTCCTATCAACGATGTCATTAATGTTGTCTATTACTGGTAGCCTAATTGGGAGGATCGATGGTCTAGAGATTGATCCCCGTTTATTGCCCGAAACTTTATCCCGTCCACTAGACTGTGAGTGGTGGCCTGCATACAAGTCTTTCGGAACGGATGGTGGACAAGGTCCTGCATGCAGTACACATTCAGCGCACGTAAAAGAACCCACGACACCAAGAAAGAGATCTCCAGCAAAATTCTGTAGAATAAAGCCCTTCTCATAGGAAAACTAATACACTTCAAAAAAGGACATTTTTTTGAGTGGTACTGCTCTTGTGGCAACGCACTCACCCCTGAGAGAGAAGCCCAAATTGCCCGCAGATAAATATGCTGTGACTGGAAGTGATATTCAATTCAATTTTCAATTTATTTGAATTCAGTTCAGTTGTGAAATTATTTACACTGCTTTAGAATAGAAACGAGTAAAAACTGTCATTGTCATGACATGGGTGTAAATTTTCATACTTTGAGATTAAAAAAAAAATCGCTGTATAATTTTTCACCTACCTTATGAACTTACGTGGTTTTTTTGTTCAGGTAAAACTGGGTGGCCACGCGACCTGCCATGGCAACCTGTCCTAACCAACGTTACAAGACAGCAAGAAGGACCAGACAAACCTCAACATCAAGGACCACACAAACGTCAACACGGAACAGACAAACCTCAACATCAAGGGCCACACAAACCTCAACATCAAGGACCACACAAACCTCAACATAGACCAGACAAACCTCAACATAAAATGCCTGCAGCAGCATCCCCTGAGGGAGGAAGATCAGCACTCTGCTCTTCAGTCTCCCTTCCCTACCATCATCATGGCCACAGATTCCAGAGAAAAGGTATGTAAAACAACGTGGTGTAGCTTACCAGGAAAAATGTTTTCCCAATCCTGTAAAAAAAAGGAAAAATATCCACCATATTTTTTCATATGGTTACTTGTAGTTTTATTTCAGTTACTGGATGTGTTTCTGAAACGGCATTTAAAAAGGTACACATATTTCTTCAGCAGACAGTGCCGAAGAAAATTTACAAAAACTGCATACACACGGCGACTGGATGTAAAAAAAAAAGTACGAGTGCTTATTTCATTATCCTTGACATAAAAGAAAAAATGAGTAGCTGAGAATTATTTTAAAATGGTAAAGAAACAATGTGGGCAATCTCATAAATGTAAACCCATTTTTCATTTTGTTTTGGTTGTGATACAGTACTGCATGACCTAACTTTTACATCAGAGGAGTGCTGTTGTTTATTGACTACCACAAGTATAATTATTGGTTAGATTTCCCACAGTTGTAAAGTTGTTCTTTGAAAATCGTGTTAAGACACTATGTCCTAACAATGAATGCCTGAAACCAGTACCCTACTTGTTCGTTACAAAAAATGTCTGAAAGCTAATGTAAGAATCTTTCTGTCGAAAATGAGTACTGGGAAATGTAGAGATCAAAAACATTTTTTGAAGAAAAAAAATTTTCAACTGCGGGAGGGATATCTATAATGCATGCTAATGTATTTTTTAAATTCTATTTATTCTTTTATATCGAGGATAATGGATTAAGCACTCGTGTGCTTTTTTACATCCAGTCCCCGTGTGTATGCAGTTTTGTAAATCTTGTCATCGGTGGTAGACCGGCACACGATGGCCTACTCTTGCGAAAAGCGGAACAGGATTTAACGTGTGCGCAAGATATCTGCGTGCGTTCCCACACGGGGCCTCGGTTTATAGTCTCATCGGAAGGACTTTTGGGGAGGGTGGAGTCAGCACTGATGTTAACTCCAGGGGAAAAATTCCCTCGACCAGGAATCGAACCCGGGTTGCGAGCGCAATATTTCTCTTCGTAGAATTTAATTTTTAACGCTAAAATCACAATCCTAGATAGAAGGCAATGAGGTGCTCATGGCTGTAGTCTATGATCTGTACCATATTGGTTTTCTATTTAATTTTATTCTATTTTCATTTTATTTCTTGCACACACGCCAGAAGACCTTGGCATAGAACATCTTACACATACGGCAGATGATAAAAAACAACTGGATTATCTTACGAACACACATGTCAAAAGACCTTTTGGTAGGACGTCTTGCACTCACGTCAGAAGACTTTTTTTCATATTTCCAAAGGATCTGCCAATATAGACAATAAAAAGACAGGATCATGGAACTAAGTGTAGATAATAAAAAAAAACCCCATAATCATTAAAAAAAAAAAATTAAAAAAAAACATTTCAGCGACCTCTCAAAAGTTTTTCCCATGGATATTGTGATATGGATCTGTAGTAGCCAGTTGCTCATGGTTTCTTTCCCCAGGTCATCTCCACTCTCCTGGATCTGTCTGTCCACTGCAGGTTGTGAAGACACCAGCAATACGATGCTGGAGCACAGGGCCCAGTGGACTTGTCCTCACCCACATGACTTGACTTGACCTATGTAAGACCGATAGGGAGGACGGGTAACAGCCGGAGACAAGGAGCAATGCTTGGACACAGCCCTGAAGGGTTGAGCTTCTGAAGGGCAAAGTCTGGAAAAACGAGCCCCTAAAAGGCTGCATTGCCGCCGCTGTAGTCTAGTGGTTAGGGCGTTGGACTCGTAATCTAAAGGTTGCGGGTTCGATCCCAGCTTTCGGATATGGCGTTGTGCCCTTGGAAAAGGCACTTTACGGCTATTTTCTCACCCCACCCAGGTGTAAAAGGGGTACCAACCTTGTGTTGAGGATTAACCCTGCGATAGACTGGCGTCCTATCCAGGGGGGGTCTATGACTCTCAGTCGCTTAACGCCACAGAAACCGGGATAAGCACCGGCCTGATGAGCCTTAGGCTCGTGACAGACTTTAACTAAAGGGCTGCATCATGCAAGACAAGCCCCCCGAATGGCAGCACCCTGCAAGACAAGCCCCTCAAGGACAAATCCCATATGCAAAACAGGCCCCTGAAGGGCAAAATCCTGCATGCAAAACAGGCCCCTAAAGGCAAAATCCTGCATGCAAAACAGGCCCCTGAAGGGCAAAATCCTGCATGCAAAACAGACCCCTGAAGGGCAACATGCAAAATAAGCCCCTGAAGGGCAAAATCCTGCATGGAAAACAGGCCCCTAAAGGGCAAAATCCCGAAAGACCTGTCCCTCAAGGGCAAACTCCTAAAGACCAACTCCTGAAGGGCACACTCCTGAAAGACCAGCCCCTGAAGGGCAAACTCCTGAAAGACCAGCCCCTGAAGGGCACACTCCTGAAAGACCAGCCCCTGAAGGGCAAACTCCTGAAAGACCAGCCCCTGAAGGGCACACTCCTGAAAGACCAGCCCCTGAAGGGCAACACTCCTGAAAGACCAGCCCCTGAAGGGCACACTCCTGAAAGACCAGCCCCTGAAGGGCAAACTCCTGAAAGACCAGCCCCTGAAGGGCAAACTCCTGACAGACCAGCCCCTGAAGGGCAAACCCTGAAAGACCAGCCCCTGAAAGGCACACTCCTGAAAGACCAGCCCCTGAAGGGCAAACTCCTGAAAGACCAGTCCCTGAAGGGCAAACTCCTGAAAGACCAGCCCCTGAAGGGCAAACTCCTGAAAGACCAGCCCCTGAAGGGCGAATCCAGTGCAGGCCTAGCATTGTTGCCCAGGGATCTAGGATCAGATCCCCACTAGGCTGAAGAGCAAAGTTGATAGAAGTTTGGGGGCTTTCGCATCATGTCTGCATGACCTCGTATCTCTGAAACAATTCAGGGATCAAATGCGATGAGAGGCAGTGAGGACTGGGGTCTCTGTGGACATCGGACATTCGACATGCAGCAGCATGTGAAAGGTAAGAATTGCAAAGCCTCCTTCCATGAAAGGGCTACCTTGCATTCTTCACAGGTATCTTTGTACCAAGTACAACCTGTCTATGCCTGCGTGCATCATGTTCACATGTGTACCTCAGTCTTTCACATTTCCCAAATCAAAATTTGTCCCTGGAGTTTTCGGTAAGGCTCAACGATCGCGGATTTCAGAACTTCATCAGGAGCCTTTGAACCTTACTCTGTGATCACAAAGACTGGCAGACTAGGCGTCGACATTGGGTTTGGTGTCCTAAACTGGCACAGCCAGTAAAACACTTGCACACAGTGCTCAAGGGGAAAGGACACATCCAGCCCCCAGACTTTGTTCAAGTATTTGCTTGACCTTCCGGGTCTCTCCCATCCCCGCCCTGATTCCTTAAAAGTCTTAGCATAGATGTCAAAAAGTCATGTGGGTCATCTTAGTTCTCTGGCCCTGTCTCTGACGTCGTGATTGTCACACGTATCAAGACCTCACAGAGGAAAAGTACACGTGCAATGTTTTCTTCTTTTTGTGCTTTTGTTTTCGAGGTACCACTGCGAAGTTTTAAGATTTATGTTGAATATTCCCGTGTTTCCATAACTTACCGAACAAAACTTCCAGACCTTTATGGGCCTTTTTTGAGATTCCGCATGCCTGTATACACGAATAAAAGTAAAGCACCCACCAGCATGAATAGAAGTTATGAAAGATGATGACAAAATGTCCCCCTGATTGTTTAAGCACTGTCAAGATTAAACCTGGGTATCAAAAAATTTCATAATTGTAACAATTAGAAATTCGACACAGACCAAACAAATCGCCAGCAGTTGATGTGAAGAAAACGTAGACACCGTTAATTGCTAAAACATCCCTAGAAACTGTGCATTTTCTGAAATGTAGAGAATACACAACATATATACATAATCTCTCTCTCCTCTCTCTCTCCTCTCTCCTCTCTCCCTCTCTCTCTCCTCTCTCTCTCTCTCTCTCTCTCTCATCTCTCTCTCTAATCTCACTCCCTCCCCCTCTGCCCTCCCTCCCCTGTTTCTCTCTCCCCCTCTCTGTCCCTTCCTCCCTTCCTCGCTCCCCTTGGGGGAAAGAGAGAGAAGGGGAGAGAGAGAGAGATAGAGAGAGAGAGAGAGAGAGAGAGGGGAAGAGAGAGAGAGAGAGAGAGAGTGTGTGTGTGGTGTGTGTGTGTGTGTGTGTGTGTGTGTGTGTGTGTGTGTGTGTGTGTGGCAGGCATTACGTTTTCAAATGTCTCAATTTTTTGTGTAGAAATTTCCCTTTCCCTCATCAAGGCTGTTCCCGTCCTAGGTACTTCAATGTCTGAGGACGCGGCACGAGCAAGTGGAAAACACCCAATAAGGTATAGGCCCCATACCCTGTGTCAATCTTGTTGTAGTGCTGTAATTGTTGTTTTTTTTTGGGCGTTTCCGTTGCATCGTATCTTGTGTTGTATAATATTGTATCGTCTTGTACTGTATTGTTTACTACTATTGTGTTGTATCGATCGATTGCATTTGTTTAACTCTGTCATATCGTGTGGTGTGGTAAATGATATGTGATTTTTTTTTTCCAATTCCCTATCTCCAGACAAACTGGGGTTCGAATCTATGAAAACTCCTATAGCCTTCTTCAGTGCTAACTTTGTTGTTTCTGGCATCAGTGTTATTCTCTCTCTCCCTGTCTCTTTGTCTCTGTCTCTCACTCTGTCTGTCTGTCTCTTTGTCTGTCTGTCTGTCTGTCCTGTCTGTCTGTCTGTCTGTCTTCTGTCTGTCTGTCTGTCTGTCTGTCTCTCTCTCTCTCTCTCTCTCTCTCTCCTCCTCTCTCTCTCTCCTCCTCTCTTCTCTCTCTCACTCTGTCTTCTGTTTGTCTGTCTTTCTGTCTGTCTGTCGTCTGTCTGTCCCCTTGTCTGTCTCCCTCTCCCCCCCTCTCCCTCCTCGCCTCTCGCTTTTCTTTTCTCTCTCCCCTCCTCCCCTCTCGCCCTCGCCCGGAGCGCGCTCCATTTTTCCCCCTCTGTAAAAAAAAAAACATCCCCCCAAAATATACATGTATTTTTTTTTTTATATTATTATAAAATTTTTAAAATAAAAAATTTTTTTATATGTATATAATATATATAATTCTCTCTCTTTCCCTCTGTTCTCTTCCCCTCTCTTCTCTTCCCCCCCC
>JASPKP010003906.1:0-18739 GCA_030674155.1 Stramonita haemastoma
ACAAATTAAAACCTGTTCCCTTTTCGGGAAGAGTTTGGCCAAACGTGTGCCGGTTGGGGGGAAAAATTTAAAATTTTTTAAAAAACGCATACACACGGGGACTGGGAAAGTAAAAAAGCACGAGTGCTTAATTTCCAAAATTTTCCCGGAAATTTAAAAAAATAAAAATCAATCAATCCTCTTTGTTTCACATGTATCTTAAATTATTACATAATTTGGGAACCCGTTTAGAAGAATTAAAATTTCACTTATATAAATATAAACGAATAAAAAAAGGGTTTTTGTGTGTTTTCAAATATTACTCCCTGAATGTCCAGCTATTGTCTAAAAAATGGTTTTTAAAAACTCCCCAAAATTTAAAAGGAAAGTTAGGGTTTGGGGGTTTTTTTTCATATTTTGTACCCATAAAACTTAATAAACCCCGTTGGGCGAATTTTTTTGGGTTTTAAAAATTTTTTAAATTAAAAAATTTTTTTTAAAAAACTGAATAACTTATGGTTCAGGGGTTTGACTTTTCACGCAAGAAAATTTTGCCGGACCTAAAAGTGGGTTCAAAATTTTGGGAAAAAGAAAAAAATAATTTAAAAGGGAAACCGGAAAGGCTGTACTAGTCCAGGGGGGGAAATCTTTCTCAATGTTTAAAAACCCAGGGGAGGTAAAAAACGGACGGTTTCACCATCACGGAGACTGAAAAAAAGCGTTTTTCCGTTCCGCAGATCTGGAACTCAAGTTCAAACCCCCTGGGCCCTTCATTCTCAGACAAAAATTTTTTCCCTACCCTAGTAAATTTCCAAAGCAAAAAGGCCCCAAAATTTTTCAACTCATTTGGGCATTTGGGCATCATCATCGTCGTCCCTCGGTCGTCGCATTAAAAAATGATTTATTTTTGGGGTGAAATCAATCATTCCCGAACAGCACTTCTACTACAACGGAAATTTCATCAAATGACTACTAACGTCTTTCTACCCCAAATACAAATACTACAACTAACTAAAATTTTCTAATTTCTACTTTTCTTTACAAATTCTACTGTACCTACTTTTTTCAAATTTAAATTTCCTTTTTATTTTTCCCTTAAAGTTGTTTGTTTGATTTTTGTTTTGTTTGTTTTTTCTTCTTTTTTTTCTTTACCCCCCTCCTCCGTCTTTATCTTCCCCTTTTTTCTTTCCCTTTTTTCTTTCTTCTTTTTCCCTTTTTCTTTTTCTTTTTTCCCTTTTTCTTTTGATTTTATCTTTCTTCCCTTTTTTCTTCTTCCCTTTTTCTTTCTTCCCCTTCTTTTTTCTTCCTTTTTTTCATCTTCTTTCTTTTTTTTCTTCTTCTTCTTTTCTTTTTTTTCCCTTTTTTTCTTCTTCTTCTTTCCCTTCCTTTTCTTCTTCTTTTTTTTCCCCTTTTCCCTTCTTCTTCCCCCAATTCTTCCTTTTGCATTTCTTCGCAAATTTTTAAAAAATTTTTTTGTTTTTTTGTTTTTTGGTTTTCTTTTCCTTGTTGTATGTTCTTTTTTTTTGGGTTTTTCCTTTTTTGTTCTTTTTCCCATCTTCTTTTTTTTCTTTCTTTTTCCCTTTTTTTTTTTTATTTTTTTTTTCCCTTTTTTCTTCTTTTTTCTTCCCTTTTTCTTCCTTTTCTTTTTTCTTCTTCTTTTTTTTTTTCCTCTTCTGCCCCCTTTTTTCCCTTTCTTTTCTTCGTTTTTTTCCTTTCCTTCATTTTTTTGGGATTTCTTTCTTTCTTCGGCAATTCTTCTCCTCGCATTTTTTCGCAATTCTTCCCTTTTTCTCTTTTTCTTGCTTCCGGATTCCCTTTGCGAATTTTTCTTGTTCTTGTTCTGTTCTTGTTTCTTGTTTTGGTTCTTGTCAAACATCATCTCTTTGCCTTCTTCTTCTTTCCCTTCCCTTTTTTTTCTTTTTCTTCCCCTTATCTCCTTTTTTCTTCTTTTTCTTCTTCTTCCTTTCCTCTTTATTCTTTTTCTTTAATTTTTCTTTTCATTCTTCTTTGGGAAATTCTTCTTTTCTTTTTTTTGGCATTCTTTTTCACGAATTCCCCCTTTTTTCCTTTCGGGCCCTTCTTCCTTTTTCCTTCTTTCGACCTTTTTAAAATTGGGTTTTTTTCCCGGGTTTTTAATTTTTTGCGGATGTTTTGTTTTACTCATTACAACGCAAGTACTCCTCTCTCCCTTTTAAATGGTACTTTTGTACAAATTTTCCTTTTTAATTTTGGTTTTTATTTAAACATTTTGTTGAAAATTTTTCCTTTTCCCTTTTTTTTAAATCGGAGGGGTTTTAATTTTTTTGGGGGTTTGGTTTTTTTTTTTTCTTCTTGGTTAAAAATTTTTTGGGTTTTGGGGGCTTTTTTTTCTCTTCTTTTTTGTTTTTTTTTTTTTTTCCGGGGCTGTGGTGGGGGTGGTGGTTGGTTTTTTTTTTTGTGTGTGTGTTGTGGGTGGTGTGCGGTCGTGCGTGCGGGGCGTGTGTGGTTGGGGTTTTTGTGTTTTGGTGGAGTTTTGTTTTTTTTTTGGGGTTTTTTTTGGTTTTTTTTTGTTTTTGGGTTGTTTTTTTTTTTTTTTGGGGGGGGCCTTTTTATTAAAAACCTTAAAAAATTCATGGGAAGGGCCTGGGTTTTAAAAAAATTAAATTTTGTTTGCCTTGCCCCCACCTTTTGTTACCCTTGAAAAATAAAGGATTTAATCATTTTTATTTTATTTTCCCCTTGTTTTAAATTTTCCCCCCCCTTTTTCTCCCCCCCTCTTCCTTTTTCTCCCCCATTTTGTTTTTCTCTCCTCCCCTCCTCTCTCCCCCTTCCCCCTAATTTTCCTTCCCCCCCTCTCTCTCTTTTCTTTTCTCTACCTCTCTCTCTCGAACCTCCCTCTCTGATTTTTAATATTTTTTTTATTATCATTATTTTTAAAAAAGTTTTTTTTTATATATTTTATATTTTATATATATATATAAATATAAATAATATACACCCACCAAAACACTAACCCAAAAACGAGGGACTGGGTATCCACTTGAAGCGACCTGGGAAAACCCTTTAAAATCTCCCCCTTAAATTCCCCCCAACCAAACCCCCAAGGTTCGAACCCTCGCCCTTTAAAGGACCCCGAGGTGGGTTTGTTGGGCCCGGGAAACCCTTTGGGCCCCAAAGTCTTCTTTAACAAGTTTTTTTCTCAAACATCAAAATGATATCTTTAAAAGGAAAAATGAAAATTTTTAAAAATCCAAAAAAGGGCGAGAAATTTTATTTTTGGGGGGCAAAACAAGCAACCTTAAAAACAAACAAAATGGAAAAAAAAAAAAAAAAAAAAAAAAAACGGGAAATTTTGACAAAAACCCGACATAAAAAAACCAAATTTCCCCACCCTAAAGATTTTCATCGTTAAAAATGTGCCCCAAGCAAAAAAAAGGGGGCTAAACATGGGATCATGCCGCGTGCATATACCCACACAAACATTGGGGGTTCGGCACGCCGCGCGCCCCACAAACCTACCCTGTGCCCCGCACCACGATCGCAAAGCACCTAAAAAAAAAAAAAAAATCCCCTTTCCCCCCCCCCCCAACCCATTTCAAAATTTTTATTAAATTAAAGATTTTCCCAAAACAACCATAAAAAAAAAAAGATAAATATTTTTTTTAAAATTTTTAATTTTTTTAAATACCCTAAAAGACAATTACTATCTATCTATCTACTACTTTTCTATCAAAATTTTCCTATCTACATCTATCTATCTACTATTTTATCTATCTATCTATCTATCTATCTATCCCATTTTATCTATCTATCTATCTATCCCTTTTAATTCTGGCAAACGTAAATTTTTTTGTTTTTTTTTTTTTTATTCAAGAATCACGAGCAGAACCTTTTAAAAAAATTCGGTTTTTAAAAAGGGGGATTTTAAAAATCACACTTTCACAACTAGTTAAAAACTCTCTGTTTTTGGAAAAATTTTGATTCCCCGCATGCACGATACAAATTTATTTTTGTGGGGTGTGGGCGTAAAACGCGGGCCCAGCGCAAACTTGGGTGGAGTTTAAAGGGGGGGTGTAGTGCCGTTGGGTTATGGGGGGTTTAAAATTTTTAAATTTTTTTTATTTTTTTTTTTAGATCTAAATTTTTAACGAAAAAAACGGGAAAAAAGCACTCATTCAACCATCCCCCCGGTGTAAAGCATTTTTGGGAAAAAATTTCTGTGTTCCCACCCCACACAAAGGCCCACTCTTCCCAAAAAACGAACAGGGGTTAACGTGTTTCCCAAAATATTTCGTGGGGTTCGCACACGGGCCTTTGGGTTTTACCCCGGTTTTATCCAAAAACACACACAAAGGGGGGCTTTTGTTGTGTGTGTGTTGTGTTGGGTTTTTGTTGTTTTGTGTGTGGGGTGTGTGTCGTTTTTTTGTTGGGGGGTGTGTGTTGTTGGTGTTTTGTTTTGTGGGGTGTTTTGGGTTCGAAGTTTTTTAAAAATCACCAAGGGAGATATTGGGGAAAATAGGGTAAGATTTTTTCTCTACATGAAAAAAAAAAATTGATTACGAAATGGGGCTGGGCCCCTTTTTTTGATTAAAAGAAATTTTGATTAGAAATTTTTTAATAGAAATTTTGAAATTTCCCCCACTGGGAAAATGCCTTACAAATGACCCCCCCTCCTCTGTCCCCCTAACTCTGGGCCCATCTGTCCGGGCTGTGGGGCTGTGTTTTGTGGGCGGGGTGTCTTCCCCGTCCCGTCTGTCTGTCTGTCCCGTCTGTCGGTGTCTGTCCGTCTGTCGTTTTTTCTTCTCTCCACCCCTCTCCCCCCGAAAAACTCCCCCGGGGCCCCCCTCTCTCCCCCCCTCTCTCCTCTTTTTCATTTTTCTTTTCTCGTTTTTACTCCCTTCCCCTCCCCTTTTCAATCTCCCCCCTCTTCCCCCCCTTTGCTCTCTCTAATTTAAATAGATAAGGAAAATTTTACCCTGGACATGAAAAATGATTATTGAGTTTGTTTCCCTCCCAAAATTTATTGAAATGAATATTATTAATTTTAAAAGATTTCGAGTTCCCCTAAGATCAGCCATTACAATAGCACCCCCCTCCCCCAGTCTCTCTAAACTCTGCCTATCTTTTTCGTCCCGTCTGTTTTGTCTGTCTGTCGGCCTTTTCTGTCTTTTTCCTGAGTCAAAAGACAGAACAGAAGGAGGGGGGCGGAAAGCCTAGTGCCCCAAACATTTTCCCCTGGGAATTTTACGACCCAGGTTCCAGTCCCGGGCCAGGGAGGGGTTTTTTCTCCTGGAAGGGTTTAAAGTCCCTTTGGGTGGGTCCCCCCTCCCCCAAAAAATCCTTCGGATAGACTTTTAAAAAAAAAAAAAAAAAATTAAAACCCGTGGGGAGGGAAAAGCATCAAAACACGGTTTTTTCCCCCTTTTTTACCCCGGGCCAAAAATTTTAAAAAACCCACCGGGAAAAAAGCCGGTGACCATAACCCGTTTAAAAAACCAAAATTTTCCCTTTTTCGTATAGAGTTTTTGGGCCCTCCCCTAGTTTTTTTGGCCGTTTTTTTTCCCCCCCCCTGACCCCCCCTTTTTCCCGGCCCCCCCCCCCACCCCGGGGGTTTATTTTTTAAAACCCCCCCACCGATTTTTTTCCCCTTATTCCTTTTTTCCTCCATTAAAGAATTAAATCCTCTCTCTCCCCTTTCCCTTTTCCCCCTCTCCCCTCTCTCTCTCCCTCTCTTTTCTCCCCCTCCCCCTCCGCCTCCTTTTCCCCCTTTTTCTCGTCCCCCCCTTCTCCGGTCCCCTCCCCCTCTCCCATTCTCCCCCCTGCCCTTTTCCCCCTCCCCCCCCTCTCCTTCCCCCTCGCCCCCCTCCCCTTTACCCCTTCCCCCTCCCCCAAATTTTCCCCCTCCTTTCCCTTTTTCCTCTGTTTTTTTTCCTTACTCTTCTCAGGTCTCTCCCCTTTCACCCCTTTTCTTCCCCTCCCTCATCTCTTTTTCCTTTTTTCTCGTCTCTCTCTTTTCTTCTTCTCCCCCTGCTCTCCATTTTGCCCCTTCTTCTGTTCCCCCCTTTTCCCGTCTTCCCCCTTTTCCCTTTTCATTTTCTGTCCTTCCCCCTCTTGTCCCGTTTTTCTCTCCCCGTCGGGGCCTCTCCCCTCTTTTCCCCGTATTTTTAAAATATTTTAAAAAAAAATATTAAATTATATATAGTATAGTATAGGTGTGTTTGTGTGTTTGTGGGTGTGTGTGTGTGTAGTGGGTGTTTGTGGTGTTGTGGGTGGGGGTTTTGTTTGAAAAACCCAAAAAAACATTTTTTGGGAAAAAAACAACTACCAATTTGACACATATTCTTTTTGAGTTGCCCCTTACACCAACTAGATTAAAAAAAGCTTTAAAACCCCCCTTTAGTAACAAATTTTTGCAATAAGTGTTTAAGGAAAAAAAAACTGTGTCCTTATTATAAAAAAAAAATTAAAAAAAGGGAAACTCATTTTTTTGGTTTTAATTTTTTTATTTTTTCTTTCCATAAGATCCCAAAGGATAAATTAAATTTAAACTCGAATTTTTAATTTTTCCAATATCACACCCATGAAAGCAACAAAAGGGGAACACACATTTTCCCACCCAAAAACATATTCCACTCCATTAAAAAGAAGAAGAAAATTTGTAAACGATAAAAGGGCACTTGATTTAAGTGTTTTATTAAAAAGGAAATGTTTTCTTTAATTTTTGTTTGAACTATCAACCCCGAATTTTAAATATTTCATTTTGGGCTTTAAAACAATTTTTAAAAAATATTTTTAACCCTAAAAACCCATGGGCAGACTAATATAACTGTTTACAAGCCCGAAAGGGGTTTAAAAAATGGGTTACGGTGGTCCCTGATTGACAAAATCATTTTGGTTTTTCTGTTTGTTTTTTATTCATTTCTTTAATTTCCATTAAATGTTTTTTTTAGGGGAATTCCCCCCAGTTTTAAGGGGTTTTAAATTCCCCCTCCCTTCCCCCCCAAACTCCGTTTTTTTCGTAAGGGCCCAAGTACAAATTAATTAAACACTTTCAAAAGTTCAGAGGGTTTACTTTTCTCTCTCTCTCCCCAAACTCTCCCCCTCCCGTCCTTTTCCGCCTTTTCCTTCCCCTTCCCCCTCTGCTTCAGGGGGGGGGGGGGGGGGGGTTTTTTTTTTTAAATTTTTGGGTTTTGATTTTTTCTCTCCCCCTCTCTCGTGCCTTCCTCTCCTCCCCTGGCCTCTCTCGGCTCCTCTCTCTTGTTTTTCCCCCTCCCCTCCCCCCTCCCTCTCCTTTTTCTGCCCCCGGGATGCCCTGGTTTTTTGGGCCCCCCCTTTTTGTGTGTGTTGGGTGGTTTTTTGTGGGTTGGGGTGTGGTGTGTGGGGGGTGTGTGTGTGTGTGTTTTGTTTTTGTGTGTTTTGTTTTTGGGGGTTTGTTTTGGCGTGTGTGTGTTTAAATTTAAGACAAAGTCCGATAATTTTTTTTTTATTCCCCCCGAATTTTGGGGATTTAAAAAACAATGAAATTTTCCCTTTTTTTCAACCAACCATCCAAAAAAAAAAAGTAACTTTTTTTCAATAATTTTAAAAATGAATTATTATTACAAAAAATCCAAAAATTTTAAAAAATACCTATGGAAAATAAAAAAAAGGGAAATACCGGCAAAACCCACACCACCACACACCACCCACCCACACACACACACACACACAACACACACACCACCACACACCCAACACACACACACACACAAGGCCTACCACACTCACAATACAACACAAAAAAAACCCCCACCCACCTCCCCCCCCCTCCCCCCCCCCCCCTCCTCCTCCCCCTTCTCTTCCCTCTCTTCTCCCTTCCTTCTCCATCCATTCTTTCAAATCTCCCCTTTTTTTCCTTCTCTATATACTCAAGTGGAGATACCTTAAATGAAAAAAAAAACCCCCCACGCAACGCAGCCCGCGCGCAAAAAAAAATTTAAAAAAAGCCAAAAAATTAAAACAATTACAATATCCCCTTTTACACCTTTAAAATTTTTTTCCTAAAACACAAAAAAACGAGGGGGGGGGGGGGTGGGGGGGGGAAAAAAAACACAAAAAATATTGACATTTATTGCCGTTAGTATTTCGCATGTAGGCCAACTGTACTCTTATACCTTATAATCCAAAGTAAGGGTTTTTTTTAAAAACATTTATATAAATAAAATAAAAATTCAATTAATAACAAAATACAAAATATAAACAATAATATGAGAATGTAAAAAGATACAATATGACTGATATCACCCATTACCACAAAAACAACAAACCAAGAATAATACAACAACAACAACAACAATAACAAAGCATGGAAAAGACGGGGGGTTGGGGGAAGTGTTGAAAGGGAAAGGGGGAAAAAAAAACAATTTCAATAAAAATTTTTAATAAAAAAAAACAAGAAAAAAAAAAACAAACAAAAAACCCTCATTCCGGGAGACAAAAACCGGGGGCCCGTGGGTTGTTAAAACCCTTTTTCCCCCTTTCGGAAAGCACCTTTGTGTGCCGTGGGGGAAAGGGAAAGAAAAAATTTTAAAATATAAAAAAAAAACCAGCAGCAAACAGGGTGTTTTTTAGACACCACCCCGAGGGGGAAAAAGGGTGGGGGGCTGATTGTGGTGCCTCTCCCCAGGGAAAAGCAGCCCAACTTCAGCAGGAAATCGCTGTGACATTCATGGTAAAAAATAAAATAAAAAAAAAATAAAAAAAAAAAAGAAACAAACATAAAAAATACCCCACAAAATAACAAAACAAAAAACACCCCCAAAAACCCCACAACCGTAACTAGACTGAAATGAGTTAAAAAAATGTTCGATTTTTTGCTGTACAAATCAGGGCTCATAAATACAATACTTTTTTATTGTTATTGTTGTTTTCATTGTTTTTATTAGATCTAATTAGAATAGGTGAAGAGTAAATTGGGGGAAAGGGTTTTTGGGACAGGGGGGGGGGGGGGGGGGGGGGGGGGGGGTGGGGGGGAAAAGAGGGGGGGAAAAGGAAAGGAGTGGGGAAAAGAAAGGATAAGAAAGGGGGGGGAGGTGGGTGTGTGCATGTCTATGCGGCTTTGGGGTGGGTTTTGGGGCGTGTTGGTTTTTTGGGGTGTTTTCCCTGGTGCGTTCGTGCGTGCTGTGGGCGGGGGATGTGGGTTTTTGTTGGGTTTGTGGGGGGTTGGGCCTTGTGTGTTACTGCCTGATTGACCGGTTTGGGGAGTAAAACCCAGGCCTATCAAGGGAGGGGACAGTCCATCAAAGTTATCAGACCGCCTTTGGGGGTTTTACCCCCCCCCCCAAACTCTCCTTTTCTTTCGTAGGTTTGCGACAAGAAAAAGTACAATTCAACCCCCCGGGATTTTTTGTGTGTGGTGTGTGTTGTGGTGGGTGTGTGTGGGTTGTGTTGGGGTGTGTTGTGGGTGTGGTGTTTTTTGTGTGGAGGGTTTTTTCCCTGAGTTAAACAGCCTCTAAAATCTAACTCCCCACGAAGTGTAGTAGGGGGTTGGCCCACGGGTCTTAATAAAGCCTTTGGGGTTTAAATTAGCCCTAGGCTTGAGATTCATTACCTGACAAAGTAAGGGCTTTCCCCGCTTCGGTTTTGACCGTACTGACGCTACCTTTTTTTTTTTTTTTGTTTTTTTTATTTTTAACCAGGGTAATGGAAAAAAAACTCGTGTGCTTTTTCACATCCAGTCCATGTTATGCAGTTTTGTAAATCCGTATCGTTCCCACCGCAACAATCCTACCTTACGAAAAGCGGAAAATTTTTAAGTGTGGCAGATGGCTGCGGCCTTTCACACAGGGGGCCTTTGGGTTTTTAGTTCATCGAAACTTTTGGGGGCGCGGGGGTCACACGGGTGTTAAAATCCAGGGGGGAAATCCCCTCCAAACCCCAAGGAACCTGGGGCGTCAAAATTGCAACACAAATTTTTTTAATGTTCTAGGTTTAATGTTTCCTCAAATTGCAAGACAATTTTTAAAAAAAATTTTAATTTCAATTTTAACCTCTGGGTCACCCCTAAACCTTTAACCCCTTTTATGATTTTAGTTAGCCCCAAAGCAAAAAGGGGCTTTGGTCTTACGTTTTGACCTGAAGGGCCATTTGACATACACTGGACTCTTTTCCCAATGGAAATTCAGTTTTAGGCCTATCGCCCAAAACGTGTACCCCCCATAAAAGGGTTTACTACATGTTGCTGTGGGGCCCCGTGCTCTGCGCTGCTCTGCTGCTGCAGCTCTCCTTTTCCCCACTACTACTTACTACTTATTTCTACTACTACTACTGGACGGCAATGAAAGTAATAATGATAATAAAAATAATAATAATAAAATTAATAAAATAAAAATTTAAAATTATAAATGGATTGATATGATGATGAGGGTATTTTTGTGTATGAATTATAATAATAAAAAAAAAAAAAAAAAAAATAAAAAATAATAAAATTTAATTAATAATAATAAAAATAAAATAATAAAAATAATAAATATGATGAATATTTATTGAAGGATAGAGGAAAAAAAAGGCTAAAGACAATGCCATACCACTGACATTCTGCTGAATCCACAAAAGAAAAAAATCCTTTTTAAAAAAACCCCCCCCCCCCCCCCCCCACACACCAACAAAAGAGAGAGAGAGAGAGAGAAGAAGAGAGGGGAGAGAGAAAGAGAAAGAAAGATAAAAGAAGGGGGAAAAAAGAGAGAAGAAAAAGGGGAAGGAGAGAGAGAGAGAAAGAGGATTTTTTTGATTTTATTTGATTTTTTTTATTAATTTTTTTTAATCAAAAAAAAAAGACCCTTTGCTTTTTAAATCCCTCCCCGTGGTATGCAGTTTTTTTTAAATGTCATCATTCCCCCTGGCACACATGGCTTATCTTACCAAAAGAAAAGCGGAACAGGGTTTAATGTTGGAAGAGTCCTCGGATAGACTAGAGAGAAGAGAACCTTGAACTAAAGTGTTTATTTCCCGAAACAGGGCTTCTTTACCCATGCTCACCAAAAAAAAACAAAAAGAAGAAAAAAAAAAAAAACACACACACACACACACAAACCACACCACACACACAACACACACACACACACACAACACAAACCACAACACAACACAAAAAACACAACACAAAACAGCCACACACACACACACCCCACACACACACACAAAAACACAACACACCCCCACACACACACACCCACAACACAAACAAACACAACACAACACAACCCAAACACAACACACACACCACAAAACACACACACACAAACACACACACCCCACACACACACACACAGCAGCTACAAAACAGAGAAACCTAACCCCTAAAAACACAAAATCAAAACCAAACCCCCCCCTTCAATTAACAAATCCAAACATTCAAACAAACTGATCAAATTTTTTTAGATACCTGATTAAAGGGTTTCCAAGAAAGCTTAAAAAATTTAGTACTGATAACAGAATCAATTTAAAATTAATAGCAAACAGAGAGAGAAGGAAGGGGAAGGGGAAGAGAGAGAAGAAGAGGGGTTGTGTGGTTGAGTGGTGTTTGGGTGGTGTGTGGGTGTGTGTGTGGGGTGTGGGTGTGTGTTGTTTGTTGTGGGGTGGGGTGTTTTGGTTTCAAGGGAAAGCCTTTTTATTACTATATACTTAGGGAAAAAGAGAGAGAGAGAGAAAGGAGAGGAGAGAGAGAGAGAAAGAAGAGAGAGAGAAAGAGAGAGAGAGAGAAGAGAGAGAGGATAGACAGAACAGACAGACAGACCAAAAGACAACAGACCCAAAAACAAAAGACAACAGCCCAAAGGGACAACAGACAAAAAGACAGACAAAACAAACTTTTCTAACAAGTAACAGAAAACCCAGAGTGGTGGGGGGGGCCTTTTGGTTTTTTTAATTAGTTTTTTTTATTGGGAAAAAATCCAAACCAAGAAAATGCAATGCAGGCATTTCTCATTCAAAACCAATTAAAATCCACATTTTATTTTGGGGGTTGGTTAGTATTCCTTTCTCAAAATTTTTCACCTTCAAAATCTGGAAAACAGTTTCACAACCCAATATCCAATTTTAATGCCCTAATAAAAAAAAATCCGGACTTACACCCCCAAAGACTTGTCAATTTTTTCAGAACCCCAGCTTGGAGAAATTCAAACTTTTTGGAGGTTGGGTTCTTCAATTTTGGAATTTTCGAGGGTTTGGTTTTTTTTTTTATGGACAGGGGTTTTTTTCCTGCTTGTGTAAAATTTTTGTAAGGGGAATTAAAACGAAACCTTTATTATTGGGCTCCATTTTTTTTTTCAGCCCTGTTTGGGGCATTGTTTTTGGGCACAAGGTTTTTTTTCCCCAAAAACACAGGTTTTGTAAAATTTTGGGGATAACTTGTGATCCTGGCTTTAAATAATTTTAAAAATTTCAAGAAAACAGGGGATTCCCCCCACTTAAACAATTTCCCTTTTAAAATTTCAAGGGGCCAAATTTTGGAACTCCCATGTTAAAAAAAAAAAATAAACCGGATTTAAATTTTTAAAAGCAAGTTTTAAAAATGGGTTTTTTCGCATTTTAAAATTTTAGAAGCTCCCAATTACTTTTTTGTCAACTTTTTTGGGCTTTTGTTTTCCAAGTTTTTTGACAAAGGCAAAGTTGTAAAGAGAAACTTATAAAAACTGAAGGGATTGCACTAAATTTTAAAAATAAGATTGATTAAAAAAAATGTTTGGGGTTTTTTTCATTACATGGGGGGGGGGCTAAAAAAGAAGTTTGTAGTAAACTGTGTTGAGCCGACAATTTCTTTTTCAAATTTTAACCCCCGTTTGTTGTGAACCAACTGGCAGAACCCGGGCAATTTGTGCTTTTTAACATGGTGGTTTTGGAAAAGAAAGGGGAAAAATTGGACATTTTTGTTTTTTGTTTTTTTTTGTATTTTTTTTTTCCCCTGAGGGCCTTTTCCCGGGGGGGGGAGGGGACAGCAAAAAGGCCACAAAATGAAAGGGCCCAACCAGTTTTTTTTTTTTCCTGCCTGCAAAAATATTTTTTCGCTATCAGAGGGGGCCAAATTTTTTTTCCAAAAAATTTTGCATATCTAAAAATGTAATGTGTGTTTTGGGGAGGGGGGGAACACATGGGGGCCTAAAAAATGAACTAATAAAAACTATTTTAAACCCAGCCCCCCCTGGCGAGGCCCCATGAGGCCCCAGTGGCATTACCCCGGGAAAAAATGGTCCCAAATCCTGTTTTGCTTTTTTAAATAGGCCCTTTTGCTGGGGGGAACAAGGGGGTGGAAATTTACAAAAACGCATGCACAGGAGGGGGGGGGACTGAATGAAAAAAAAGCCCCGGAGTGCTTATTCCCTTTTTCTCATGGGAAAAAAAAATAGAAAAATAAAAAATAATGAGGGACAATTTTTATTTGAAGGTTGTTTAAAAAAAAAAAAAAAAAAAAAATAAAAAATAAAAAAATATAAAATAAAATAAAAAAGAAAATGTTATAATTAAAAACTCGTTTTGGAAATTTTAAAGGGATTTCCCTTTTCCATTGGGGTTTTTTTTTTTTGGTTTTTTAGAGAAGCCCAAAAGGGTCACCAAAGTAAAATTTTTTTCTTTTGGCCAACCCTTAATTTTTTCCCGGAAAAATTTCTTAGTTTGGGGGCCGGGTTTCCCCTTCCTTTTGAAGGTTGGTGTTTAAACAAAATTTTGTTTAAAAACATTTCTTTTTTTTTGTTTTTTTGGGGTTTTTTGGTTTTTTTTTTCCTAATTTTTGTTTTTTTTTAAAACCCAATTTTGGTTTTTTGAATTACTAAATTGGCCGAAAAATTTTTCTTTCTCTTTGAAAGGGGAAAATATGGTTTTTTAAAACATTGGGTTAAAAAAATGTTCTGCTGGGGGCTTTTTTTTCACATGGGTTTTGGGCCCGTTGGGCCTCGTTTTTAGTTTTTATCCAAAAAAAACTTTTAAAAATTCCCCGGGTTTTTGATTTTTTCGTTAAACCGTGTTTCACACACACACAACACACGGTAAAAAACCAAAACACAAAAAAAACACACCACACCCGGGGCGCGCGCGGGACCCAACGCCCCACACAAAACTAACCTCGCAACTCCCACTAACACACACACATACACACACATTCGCAAAATTTCCCTTTTGGGATTCACATTCACCACACCTACACACACAAAACACACCCCCACACCCCACACCCCCCGGGGCAAAAAAAACACACACACACACACACAACACTAACCCAAAAACTAAAAACCCCACTAACAAAAACAAACTAAAACACATGGGGGCAGATAGTGTAAATGGGCACAAAATTTTTCCCTCGCAATTTGACGCCCACCAGTTCCATTTTGTTGGAGGGTTTAAAAATTTTCCCCAGCGGGTTTTTTAAAACAGTAAATGACCCACTCCCCCCTCAACCCCCAAAAAATTCCGTTTTGGATTAAACTGTAACCGAGGCCCCCTTTTGGGTTTGGGGACAACCCAAAACCGGGACACACATTTTAAAATTTGGTTCCCCCCTTTTTGTAAAAGTAGGGGGCCCTTGTTTTGCCGGCGGGAAAAATGACCCAAAATTTATAAAAATGCATACACACCGGGGCTTTTTATGGAAATTAAAAAACCCCGGAAATTCTTATTTTCCATTTCCCCCAATAAAAAACAATTTAAAAAAAAATTTTAAATGAATAAATACCTCACGTTTGCCCCAAAAAAGACAAAACCACACCCCACAAAAAAACACAACACCACCCACACACCCCAAAAACACACACACCCCACACACCCCACACACACACACAGAGTTTTTTTTTAAAAACTTTTTCAAATGGTTTTTTTTTATCCCCCCGTCCCCCCCTTGCTTTTCCTTTTAAGGGTGGGGGTAAAAGGTTGTGTGTGTGTGTGTGTGTGTGTGTTAGTTGGGGTTTTTGTTGGGGGGGTGGTTTTATTCTTTTAATCCCAGGGTAATGGGATAAGCCCTCTTGTACTTTTATTCCCTTTTTGTTTTTTTCTTTTTTTTTTGTTCAAGGGGAATTTTTTTTTGGAAGGGAATTTTTTTTTGTTTCGGTTTTTTATTACTGCCTTTCCCCGGGTGGGCCCCCCTCCTATTCCCCTTCCCCTCTTTCCATTTTCAAAACCCCTCCCCTCCACAGCCCCTATCCCTATTTTTTGTGGCCCCATCCCCAGGGCAGGGGTCCACAGGGGGCCCATCAATATTTGGCCCCCCCTGGGGGCCAAACCCCTAAGAAACCCCCCCAAAAGTCTTTCTGGGTCACTTGGGTGGGTTCAGTGGGGCCCATTCTTTGCTAACATACTCAGGAAAAAACCACCTACTAACCCCCAAATAACGACAGTATTTTTGGGCATTTTTGCTCATCATGGGGCCCCCCCCTCCTTAAACCCCCCCCTTCCCAGTCCCCCCAATTTAAAAAAGAAAAAATCAACTTGTATTTTGGTTTTGGGCGTGTGGGAAAGTATGCTTTCGGGGCGGGGGTGTGGGGTGTTGTGTGTTTGTGTTGTGGTGTGTGTGTGGGGGGGGTGTGTGGGGAAATTTCGTGGGTGCAATTGGGGGCCCCTGCGCGTGGGTGTTTATTTTTTTTATTTTTTTTTTTTTAAAATGAGGATAATTGAATAACCCGTGTGCTTTTTTAAAAGCCAGTCCCCCGGGGTGTATGCAAACTTTTTTAAATCTTGTCATCTGTTTTCCCCACTAAACACAAAAGGGCCTACTCTTATGGAAAACGGAAAAAGATATAAAGGGGTTTTCCAAAATTTTCTGCGGTGCCTTTGCGCACCGGGGCCCTTTGTTTTTCAGTCCCCACGGAAAACCCTTTTGGGAGGGGTAAGTCAGCTTTTGACGGGTTAACCTCCAAGGGGGAAAATTTTCCCCCGGGGAAACGAACTGGGGGGAGTTGGGGAGCGCAATGGTTTTTAGACCCCCACGCTTTTCCGCCCAATAGTGGTTTGTGTTTTCGTTTTTTGGGGTGTGTGGGGGTGTGTGTGGTGGGTGTGGTGTGTGTGTTGGTGTGTGGGGGTGTGGTTTTGGGGTGGAGTTTTGTGTGTGTTTGTGTGTGTTTGTTTTGTGTGCAATTGGGGGGTTTTTGGTGGGAGGTTGTAATAATAAAATAAAAAAATGAAATTAATAAAATTTTTAAAAGAAAAATAAAACAAAAAAACCCCAAAAACCCCTTTAAAAATTTAAAAAAAAATGGAAAAAAAATAAAAAGTTTTGGGGTGTGGGGGTGTGTGTTGTGTTTTGGGTTTGTGGTTGGTGGTGCACGTGCGCCCCATGAACGTGAGTGTGTGTGTGCGTGTTTTTTTTGTGTGTGGGGTGTTTAGTGTTGTGATGGGATGTGTTAAATATATAATTTAATACAACATCATAAAATTTCCTACCTTATATTAAAATTTTTTAAAAAATTTAAAATATTTTTATATATATATATAGGATTTTTAAAAAATATATTTAGGAATATTTTTAAAAAGGGTGGAAAAGCACAAGCGGAAAGGGGTGGGTTTGGATTGCCGCGGGTGTGGGGTGGGGGGTGTGGGTGGGGGGTGTGGGGGGTGGGGGTTTTTGTGTGGGGTGTGGTTTAGGGATAACGTAGGTGCTTTTGAATAAAATTTAATGGAGGAAAAAGTTATTCCACTCTCCTACTGTCATCATACTTTGTAGGAACCCGGGAAAAAGATTTTGGGATGGGAAACATGAATATTAATTAAGGGCACAGAAATTATGACTTGGTTAAGGGAAGTGGACACTAACTGCTTTCGAGGCCCCAAAAATCAGCAAAAACGGGGCTTCTGCAGGCAGCTTTCACGGGGCTTTCCGACAGCGGGCAGAAATAGGGCCCCGACGCGACATAAAGGCCCCCTTACAGCCCAAAAGTAAACTCCCACACACAGTAACTCCAACAGGGGACAGGTAGCACCCCGACAGCGACCCAAAGCCCTGAACCCGGCGACAGTAAAGGGGTCCTGACCGGGACCGTAGGGCTCCGAAAAGCGCCCGTAGTAGGGCTCCTACATAGGGTTTGAGCCCCCGACAGCGACTGGGGCTTCCATGGCTGGTTTTTGTGCCTTTTTTTAGGGAAATGTCAATCAAGGGAACCGCTACTTTAAAACCCTTTTCCCCCGGGAACCCCCCCCTTCCCCCCCAGCACCATTGGAAGGGGAAACCCCGGGCTACCCCCAAAGGGCGAGGATGATTTATCACCGCCCGGGGCTTCTGCAGGCAGCTTCGGGCAGGCCCTGGGAGCGGGATGAGGGTTTCCCCAACGGGCCCTGGGGATTTTAAAAAAACACCCCCCTGCAAAGCCCCAACTTCCCCCCCAGGGGGGGTCAAAAACCCCTTTTTTTTAAGCCAAAAAAAACCCCCATTCCCCAACAAGGGTACAACCCCCAATTTCCCACAGGGTTTCAACCCCCAACCTACAGCTCCAAACCCCCCTCCTACAGGGTACAACCCCCCCTCCTTAAAAGCTACAACCCCCCCCTCCTTCGGCTCCAACCCCCCCCTCCCCCAAAAGGCTTTCAAAAACCCCCCTCCTTTCAGCTACAAAACCCCCATCCTACGGGGTCCAACCCCCGTCCCCCTTTAGGCTTTTCCCAAACCCCCCTCCTACCGGGTTTAAAAAAACCCCTTTCCCACAGGCTACAAAACCCCCCCTACAGGCTACAACCCCCCACCTAAAAAGGGTACAAAAAAAACCCCCCTCCCTTTAGGCTCCAACCCCCATCCTAAAAGGGTTCAACCCCGTCCTTAGGGGGCTCCCAAACCCCCTTACATACCCCTACCCCGCACCCCCCCCTTTCGAAAACACTACAACCCCCCTTTTTTTAACCCCACCAAGCGCCCCCCTCATCTCCCCTTGGAGGGTTTCAACATCCCTCCTCGGAGTCGGGGTCAGGGGTGGGGTTCCCCGAGACAGGGGAAGGCCCGGAATGACAGGGTTCAGGGGGCCGGGGGCAGAGTCGCTAAACCCAAATGTTTTCCCGGGGAGAGGGGGATGAATAAAAACCCCAAAAGAAGAGACCTGGCACATTTTACATTTTCCCAAGGGAAAGGGAGACATAAAAATAAATATTTTTCAGTTCCCCGGGGGAATAGGGATCGTTTTCCCACCAAATAACCCCTTTTTTTCCGGGGCTATGGGGAAAGTTGGGAATTTCCCGAGGTGGCTTTCGCCCACCCCCCAACGATTAAAAAACGTGGGGACAAATTTACGGTGGGGGGCCAAACGTTTTTCACCCCACCGCTGCGATTGGCCCGTTTTCCCATCGCAAGGTAAAATAATCAATGAAACCCTCTCCCCCCAATCCAACCCACCCCGGGTGACCTTTGTCCGCGTCCCCTTTTTGAGACAAAAGTGGGGACTGACCACGTAAATTTTACGCCAGTCAAGCTCCCAAATTCTTTTCCAATTTCCTGCTTTGGGAGCGGCCCCTTTTGAATAGAGGGGAGGGAAAATTTAGAACTGCCGCCACTTTTTAATAGAGGGGCAGAAATTTTATCTGCCCCGACTCGTACAAAATTCCCCGGCGATGACAGCACGGGCAAACAGTGGGAATGTGGCCTCCCAAAAAAGGCTGCATAAAACTACTTTTTTCCCCCAGGGCAAAAATTCAAGCGGAGGATTTTTTTTCGGCCAAACCCCCCAAACGAAATAAAAACGTTTGGCCCCAAATTCACATGTGGAACCAAACCCTTCAAAACCCCCAACGGGTGGGGTTGGCAAGGTTCCATCCGCAAGGGAAGTAATCTTTAAATTTTCCG
>JASPKP010003907.1:0-18739 GCA_030674155.1 Stramonita haemastoma
TAATAAACAAGTTTTTCACTTTCAAGGATTTTCAAGGAGAATTCACACAGGTTGTCTACTTGATCATTTTCGTCAGGACTGAAGGTCTTGGATCTAATATTTTTTTTTTTAAAAAAATCCAAAATCGCAAATAGGAATTCCGTGAAAAGAAAAAAAAGTGGATGGGTGGTCTAGAGGGGAAACGCGCTGGCCTAAAAGCAAAAAGTCCGGGTCGGAGTGTGTGGTCGTTCGACCCGTTTGGCCCCAAAATTCCCCCCCTTCATTAGCCCCTGAGTGGTGGTCTGGGCGCTAGCCCTTGGATAGACGATAAACCGAGGTCCCGTGTGTTAACGTCACTATTTACGCACGTAAAAGAACCAACGGCAACAAGGGGGCTACCCTGGCAAAATTATGTCGAAAAAAGCCCTTTTGATAGGGAAACAAATACAGTTATGCAGGAAAAAGGGAAAAAAAGGTAGGCGCCTGCCATGGGCGATGCGCTCTCCCCAGAGCGAACATTCCGAATTTCACGCAGAAAAATCTGCTGTGACATAAAGTGTTACAAAATACAATTTTTTTTACAAAATCACCTATGATGTAAACACACAAACACACACCACACACACACACACACACACACACACACAAAACACACACACACACACACAAACACACAAAGCTGTCAGGATTTAATATCAGATCACCACATCACAGACGGGTACTCCTAGATAAGATAATTATATTCATACATATTTATGACTGTAAAAACTTGGGTCATACCTCATTTATGATAACAATAACACCAGTGACACCGCCATCTCCCCATCTCATGCACACATTATACTGATTTCAGTTACAACTGAAAAAAAGAAAAAGCCTTCCTAGCTTTTCCTTTCATTTGTTGAATGGATGGTGGTCTAGAGGTAACGGGCCTGCCAAAGAAATGTGGAAAGTCCGGGTCGGAAGTGTGGGGTGGTTTGACCCCCTTTTTAGGCCCTAAACTATCCCCCCATCCATTAGACCATGAATAGTAGTCCGGGTGCTAGTCTTTCAGATGAGTCGATGAACCGAGGTCTATGTCTTAAAAAAATATTTAGCTCACGTAAAAGAATCCACGGCAACAACAGAGTTGTCCCTGGCAAAATTCAATAGAAAACAACCACTCTGGTAGGGAAGCCAATAATGCTGCAATACAGGGAGAGAAAAAAAATGGGTGGCACTGCTCTCGTGGTGACGCGCTCTCCCCAGGGAGAGGCACCCGAGCTTCACACAGAGAAATGTTGCCGTGACTTAAAGGGGTGTGAAAGTGTAAAAAGGGAAACAATAAAGCCCAACTACAAACATTTTCAAGTGAAACAGAAAAGGAGGAGGCGTAAAGGAAAGATCACTGTACAAGTATTACCAATCGTCTTTCTAAACCACTTTATGTACAAGAGATTTCTTTGGTGAAATTCGGGTGCTCTCCACCGGAAGAAGCGCGTTCGCCATAAGTACAGTGCCTACCCATTATTTATTTTCTTTTTCCTGTCTGTAGTGGTGTATTTGTTTACCTATCAAAGTGGCTTTTTTCTACAGAGTTTTGCCAGGGACAAGCCTCTTGCTGCCGTTCACGTGCGCTAAATAATGATGTGTAACACACGGGACATCGGTTTATTGTCTCATCCGAAAGACCACCACTCTGATCTAATGGATGGGGGGAAAAGTTTTGGGTCCAAACGGGATTCAAACTACCGCACACTTTGACCCGGACTTTTCGCTTTCTAGGCCAGGCTGCCTCTAGACAACCGAAACACTTAATAATTTATGAAATAATTATACTTTTAGATGCATTTGAAACTGATCTTTGTTTTTGTTAAGTTTAAAAGTTTTGGAAGCCTATCCTGAATACAAGAGGCTCGATTTGTATGGTTTGTTTTTTGGGTCTTGGAAATATAAGCAAGTGGTTGTGTCTATGCTTGTTATTTTCTAGGGATGTGCAATAACTAGGCTGTGATCTGCATTAAAGAGAATTAGCTTTTCCCTTTCTATCCCAAATTGTTCACTTGCACTATGGGTTAAGATAGCTTCAGAAGTTTATCTCTGATTCAGTATCTTATTTTACCTAAGGGAGTTTAATTCTTTCTCATACAGGGAGCTTGTTTGTCCTACACTTAAAGAGAATGTATTAACCCAATGTACTGTGTGTGTATGTGCGTGCGTGCATGCATGCGTGCGTGAGTGCGAGCACATGAGCGAAGCATGGGCTATCTCCTTTTAGATCTACCAGCGTGGCAGATACAGCAGCACGGGTTTGTTCTGAAATTCAAATTCAGGCGGGGGGGCGGCCCAGGCTTATTTCCAAACAAGGTACTTGCCTTGCTGTGATTGGTGGCTGAATTTAGGACACTGACGACAGGAGTTGGGAATGTGACCCCATTCTGTGAAAGAGAAGTTGGCGTAGTTTGCTTAAGTGTCTTGCTAAAGTCTCTGTACAATCTGGGATATCAAATGAACAGATCTCCCAGTGGGCATAAAGGTGTGTGTGTGTGTGGGGGGGGGGGGGTATCAATATAGATAGCATCAATACTTTCTGGAAATTTTCTGCTAATTCTCTTTTCAAATTCTCATTTCTATCTCACTCATTGCTTCTTCTTTAGACAAGAGTCTATTGTCTGCCCTCTTGGTCCATTTGCCTGCAATTTTTACAGAAAGACTTTAAAGATTACAGTTTTCTCCTATGCTGAAGAGGAATGCACTGGGCCTGACTTGTGAGGTGCCACACAGCAGCACTAGACATGTTTTTGCTATTATGACAAACTTTGTTGCTACTGTGTGAGCATTCAAAGAACAAAACAGTGGGGGGGGGGATGGAGGAAGGGGGAGTGGTAAAATGGGTATAAGTTTGTAGCAATTTGTGTCTGCCTTTCTGTGCATGCATGTCGTCTATCTGCATGAATGAATGTTCGCATGCATATATTTGTTTGCATATATAAATGAGTTGTGTGTGTTTGCATCAATGTCTCCCTACATGCGAGTGTGCATGCGGGTGTGTATGTGTATGTGTGTTTGAAAGGCAACCCTGGACAGTACAAAAAATACAAACCAAACATACATATATGAAAAACTACTTTCTGATAAACTGCAAGAATGTCAAGATTCAAATAAATACCCAAGCAGCAACATCATACCTTCAGTACAGGTGTGTCACAAACTGTTAAATTTCTAGGCGCCCCTGGGAGCAGGTGTTTGTGAGGTTAGAGCTGAAGAAACTATCCTGCTACTGCTGTTGATAGTATTAAGGTACCCTGCAGTGGAAACAGACATGGGAAGGAAAAAAAGGAGGGGGGAATGTCGATTTAGCGCGCTTTTAGATAGGTATATATGCTCAGAGAAGAAAACACGAAAAAGCTTTTATATGTAGCAGCAGTTTTGAGTTGATAGTGGGCATTTCTGATTGGTTATTATTTCAGTACAACTGCCACGTTCATTTCCGGTAAATTACTATTTGAAGAAATCCCTACTAGGCCGACAACAAGCCGTGAAAATCGTTCTCTCTTCTCTCTCTCTCTCTCTCTCTCTCTCTCATCTCTCTCTCTCTCTCTCTCTCTCCTCTCTCTCTCTCTCTCTCTCTCTCTCCTCTCTCTCTCTCTCTCTCTCTCTCATTACGGAGTACCACAGGGATCTATACTAGGACCAATTCTCTTTTCTTTATACATAAATGACCTTCCTCTACATATTGCATCCAAATGTGAACTATTTGCTGATGACACAACCATACATACAAGCCATAATGACATTGCTCTCTTGCAACCATATTACAACAAAGCTGTAATGATCTTGTCAAATGGACAGATCTGAACCACATGTCTATTCACCCCAAAAACAAAATGCATGCTTATCACCACCAGACAAAAGCGACAAAATTTACCTCATAATCAGTTTCCAATACATATAAAAAAGGAAGCAATCGAACAAACCTCTCATCACAAAGTTCTAGGAGTGACAATTGATGAAAATCTCAGCTGGATCTACCACATATCTCACCTATGCAAATACTTGTCCCAAAGAGTATACCAGTTGACTAAAATTAAACACTTCCTTGACTACCATTCAAGGAAATTATTCTTTCAAGCTTATATACAATCCTCAATAGACTATGCCTCAACCCTATGGGATTCTGCCAGTGCAAACACTATGAAACCCTTATCAAGTCTGTATAAACGTGCTCTCAAACTTATCCTCCTGAAGAAAACAACATTACTTGACGTGGATTATACTCAGTTTAAGTATTCTCCCCCTACAACAAAGACTAAAATATAACAAGGGCATCCTGATGTTTAAGATAATGGCAGGAGCTGTCCCCACATCCTTAAGAGATAAGTTCCCAATGAATCGTTCCAGAAATACTGAAAAGCCAAGTATCCCAATCCCAAGAATAGACTTGTTCAAGTCCAGTTTACTATACTCAGGCCCTGTACTGTGGAACTCCCTTCCCGATTCAATTAAACAGCACCAATCATTGTCGACCTTCAAAAATCACCTAATGCACTTGATGCATCAAAACTAATGAACCAGTACTCATCCTGTTGGCTATATATAATTCTCCCCCTTTCTCTCTCTTCTTCTGTGTGTGTGTATGTGTGTGTGTGTGTGTGTGTGTGTGTGTGTGTGTGTGTGTGTGTGTGTGTGTGTGTGTGTGTGTGCGTGTGTGTGTGTGTGTGTGTTTAAATGTATCTTATATGTATCTTATCTTTGTGCACTTGTAACTGATTTCAAAGAGTAAATTTTTAATATTTTATTTTCATGTCACATTTATCATATAGTATATTCTTTATATATGCATAAGTAAAAGATAGGGAGTGTTAAGTGATGATATTATTGGTCAGTTGAAAATTGTGCGCAATACTACCTGGCTAAAAATGTACTGTGTACTCTCTCTCTCTCTCTCTCTCTCTCTCTCTCTCTCTCTCTCTCTCTCTCTCTCTCTCTCTCTCTCTCTCTCTCTCCTCTCTCTCTCTCTCTCTCTCTCTCTCTCTCTCTCTCTCGTTGCCTAAACATGTTATCATCCATATTGAGAAATACTTTATTCACTTTTTGTACTATTTAATAATCACGTGTTGAATGCAGTTGATTTTGTATAATTTTTTAATTCTCAAGTAAGCTGAATAATTATGTTCATTATGATTACAAAATGGTTATGAACGCGATTTCTATGACCATAAATACATAATCATAAGATTCAGGTATTAGAATATGTATGTTTTAATATATATGCCTTACAGCGGATGGATTCTTTTTGTGTTCCGTTACATGACTTGATAAAATTAGGCATATATTTCTTTTAAAATGAAGTTTATTGATGACATGAGCGCGAAATTTGTGTGTGTGTGTGTGTGTGTGTGTGTGTGGTGAGTGTGTTTGGGTGTTGTGTGTGTGTGTGGGGGGGGGGTGGATAATTGTTTTTATTTGTCGTCTCCCCTTGTATTAAAATATTATGATTTGCATGACTTTTTGTTGTTGTTGTTGATGGGTCCTACCTCAAGTTTTTGATGTCTTGTCCTTGTTTATTTTCTGTTTTAACTTTGCTGCTTGCTTTTGTTTCTTCTTTTTTATATGAAGTATGAATGTAAAAGAAAGGATAATATTGTCACCTGATATGATTGTTTGACTTGTATCATTCTTCTTTTTTCTATGACTAATTTTTTTTTTTTAAAGAAAAAAACAACAACAACACAAAAAACCTACCACCTCAAGTACATGTGCGCCTGCGGATATGTGCTTATAAATATAAGTGTGAGTAAGTGTGTGTGTGTGTGTGTGTGTGTGTGTGTGTGTGTGTGGTGTGTGTGTGTGTGTGTGTGTGTGTGTGTGTGTGTGTGTGTGTGTGTGTGTGTGTGTGTGTGTGTGGGTGGGTGGGTGGGTGGGTGGGTGGGTGTGTGTGTGTATGTGTGTGTGTGCATTTGTGTGTGTGTGTGTGATTTGTATGTGCATTTGCCTGCGAGCGTGCATGCGTGAGTGAGTTGTATGTATGTATGTATGTATGTGTGTATGTATGTATGAATGTATGAATGTATGAATGTATGTATGTATGTATGTATGCATGTATGTATGTATGTATGTATGTATGTATGTATGTATGTATGTATGTATGTATGTATGTGTGTGTGTGTGTGTGTGTGTGTGTGTGTGTGTGTGTGTGTGTGTGTGTGTGTGTGTTGTGTGTGTGTGTGTGTGTGTGTGTGTGGGACCTACGTGTAGGAGTGAGTTTTACGTGTATTATTATCATACTATTATCACTATTGTTGATATTCTTATTGTCATCATTATAATCATTGTATTATCTTTAGTTCCTTCTGAGTTCATTTTGTTGTTATGAGTTGTAACAATGTTGTAGCTAAGTATTTTGGGTGGACTTTTCTTGGTTGCTAAGTTGTTTATTTCATTATGTTTCTTTGGTTACTCTTTATCTATTAACGCTTCTCTTTTCTTTTATAATCAAAATCATTTTATTGTGGCTTCTGATTTTCGTCTTCTGAAAGTGTGCATTTTTATTATCTTATTATGTATAATGTCCTTATTCCTTTATGTTGTTTGGTACTGCATATAGTTTTACTGTTTAGTATCTTTTTATCTTGATGTTTTCCCTGAAAAGGGCGGGGACTGGATGTAAAAAAGCACATGAGTGCTTATCTATTATCCTCGAATAAAAGAATTTTGCCTTGCCTTGCCTTGTCTCTCTCTCCTCTCTCTCTCTCTCTCTCTCTCTCTCTCTCTCTCTCTCTCTCTCTCTCTCTCTCTCTCTCTCTCTCTCTCTCTCTCTCTCTCTCTCTCTCTCTCTCTCTCTCTCTCTCTCTCTCTCTCTCTCTCTCCTCTCTCCTCTCTCTCTCTCCTCCACAAAAGAGCCCCGAACAGCTGAGAAAGCTAGTTTGTCGGAAGGAAAGCTGGTAAGTGTACGCGACAGAAAACAAGCATTGCGCACAAGAATAGTGACAATATACAGCAATATGATGCACCAGGGCAAAGTGGAGGGTCGCCGCCACATGGGCACACACAAACGAACACACTGACAAAAACCAGCGCGCGAGCACGTGCACGCATGCATACCCACCCCTTGCCCGAAAAAGGTGCCGTTTTGAGCACAGATGCCATCCATAGAGCCGATTTCGGCCACTTCCAGGCCCCACTTTTGCACGGTAAAAGACCCCACGGCACCAAGACAGTATCGTATCGTATGCAGACACTCTCCCCCACCATCTTGGATAGGTGTGGCGCCGGATTTGTGGTGACACGAGAGCCCCGAAGAGCTGGGAAAGCTAGCTTGTCGGAAGGAAAGCTGGTAAGTGTACGAGACAGAAAACAAGCATTGCGCACAAGAATAGTGACAATATACAGCAATATGATGCACCAGGGCAAAGTGGAGGGTCGCCGCCACATGGGCACACACAAACGAACACACTGACAAAAACCAGCGCGCGAGCACGTGCGCGCATGCATACCCACCCCTTGCCCGAAAAAGGTGCCGTTTTGAGCACAGATGCCATCCATAGAGCCGATTTCGGCCACTTCCACGCCCGAATTTTGCACGGTAAAAGACCCCACGGCACCAAGACAGTATCGTATCGTATGCAGACACTCTCCCCCACCATCTTGGATAGGTGTGGCGCCGGATTTGTGGCGACACGAGAGCCCCGAAGAGCTGGGAAAGCTAGCTTGTCGGAAGGAAAGCTGGTAAGTGTACGAGACAGAAAACAAGCATTGCGCACAAGAATAGTGACAATATACAGCAATATGATGCACCAGGGCAAAGTGGAGGGTCGCCGCCACATGGGCACACACAAACGAACACACTGACAAACACCAGCGCGCGAGCGCGTGCACGCATGCATACCCACCCCTTGCCCAAAAAAGGTGCCGTTTTGAGCACAGATGCCATCCAAAGAGACGTATTCGGCCACTTCCAGGCCCCACTTTTGCACGGTAAAAGACCCCACGGCACCAAGACAGTATCGTACCGTATGCAGACACTCTCCCCCACCATCTTGGATAGGTGTGGCGCCGGATTTGTGGCGACACGAGAGCCCCGAAGAGCTGGGAAAGCTAGCTTGTCGGAAGGAAAGCTGGTAAGTGTACGAGACAGAAAACAAGCATTGCGCACAAGAATAGTGACAATATACAGCAATATGATGCACCAGGGCAAAGTGGAGGGTTGCCGCCACATGGGCACACACAAACAAACATACTGACAAAAACCATTGCGCGAGCACGTGCGCGCATGCATACCCACCACTTGCCCGAAAAAGGTGCCGTTTTGAGCACAGATGCCATCCATAGAGCCGATTTCGGCCACTTCCAGGCCCCACTTTTGCACGGTAAAAGACCCCACGGCACAAAGACAGTATCGTACCGTATGCAGACACTCTCCCCCACCATCTTGGATAGGTGTGGCGCCGGATTTGTGGCGACACGAAAACCCCGAAGAGCTGAGAAAGCTAGTTTGTCGGAAGGAAAGCTGGTAAGTGCACGCAACAGAAAACAAGCATTGCGAACAAGAATAGTGACAATATACAGCAATATGATGCACCAGGGCAAAGTGGAGGGTCGCCGCCACATGCGCACACACAAACGAACACACTGACAAAAACCAGCGCGCAAGCGCGTGCGCGCATGCCTACCCACCCCTTGCCCGAAAAAGGAGCCGTTTTGAGCACAGATGCCATCCTAAGAGCCGTTTTCGGCCACTTCCAGGCCCCACTTTTGCACGGTAAAAGACCCACGGCACCAAGATAGTATCGTACCGTATGCAGACACTCTCCCCCACCATCTTGGATAGGTGTGGCGCCGGATTTGTGGCGACACGAGAGCCCCGAAGAGCTGAGAAAGCTAGTTTGTCGGAAGGAAAGCTGGTAAGTGTACGCGACAGAAAACAAGCATTGCACACAAGAATGATGACAATATACAGCAATATTATGCACCAGGAAATAGTGGAGGGTCGCTGCCACGTGGGCACACACAAACAAACACACTGACAAAAACCAGCGCGGAGCGCGTGTGCGCATGCATACCCACCCCTTGCCCGAAAAAGGTGCCGTTTTCAGCACAGATGCCATGCAAAGAGGCGTTTTCGGCCAATTCCAGGCCCCACTTTTGCACGGTAAAAGACCCCACGGCACCAAGACAGTATCGTACCGTATGCAGACACTCTCCCCCACCATCTTGGATAGGTGTGGCGCCTGATTTGTGGTGACACGAGAGCCCCGAAGACCTCAGAAAGCTAGTTTATCGGAAGGAAAGCTGGTAAGTGTACTCGACAGAAAACAAGCATTGCGCACAAGAATAGTGACAATATACAGCAGTATGAGGCACCAGGGCAAAGTGGAGGTCGCTTTGACATTCGCACACACAAACGAACAACACTGACAATAACCAGTGCGTGAGCGCGTGCGCGCTTGCATACCCACCCCTTGCCCGAAAAAGGTGCCGTTTTGAGCACAGATGCCATCCAAAGAGCCGTTTTCGGCCACGTCCAGGCCCCACTTTTGCACGGTAAAAGACCCCACGGCACCAAGACAGTATCGTACCGTATGCAGACACTCTCCCCCACCATCTTGGATAGGTGTGGCGCCGGATTTGTGGCGACACGTAAGCCCCGAAGAGCTGAGAAAGCTAGTTTGTCGGAAGGAAAGCTGGTAAGTGTACGCGACAGAAAACAAGCATTGCGCAGAAGAATAATGAAAATATACAGCAGTATGATGCACCAGGGCAAAGTGGAGGGTTGCCGCCATATGGGCACACACAAACCAACACACTGACAAAAACAAACGCGCGAGCGCGTGCGCGCATTCATACCCACCCATTGCCAGAAAAAGGTGCCGTTTTGAGCACAGATGCCATTCAAAGAGGCATTTTCGGCCACTGCCAGGCCCGACTTTTGCACAGTAGAAGACCCGACGGCACCAAGACAGTATCGTACCGTATGCAGACACTCTCCCCCACCATCTTGGATAGGTGTGACGCCGGGTTTGTGGCCACACGAGAGCCCCCCGAAGAGCTGAGAAAGCTAGTTTGTCGGAAGGAAAGCTGGTAAGCGTACGCGACAGAAAGCAAGCATTGCGCACAAGAATAGTGACAATATACAGCAATATGATGCACCAGGGCAAAGTGGAGGGTCGCCGCCACATGGGCACACACAAACGAACACACTGACAAAAACCAGCGGGCGAGCGCGTGCCCGCTTGCATACCCACCCCATGCCCGAAAAAGGTGCCGTTTTTGAGCACAGATGCCATGGAAAGAGCCGTTTTCGGCCACATAGGTGTGGCGCCGGATTTGTGGCGAGACGAGACCCCCCAAGAGCTAAGAAATCTCAAAGTCGAGGGTCCCCGCCACATACACGTATAGAAACGAACACACTGACAAACAGCAGTGCGCGCGGACATTCGCGCATGGATACCCATCCCCCGCCTAAAAAGGTGCCGATTTGAGCACAGATAAAAACCAAAGAGCCGTTTTCAGCCGCGTCGTACCCCCATTTTTGCCCGGTAAATGACGCCACGGCACCAATACAATATCGTAATGTATGCATACACTCTCTCCCACCATCTTGCATAGGTGTGGTGCAAGATTTGTGACGACACGAGAGCCCCCAAGAGTTCAGAAAGCTAGTTTGTCGGAAGGAAAGCTGGTAAGTGTACCCCACAAAAAACAAGCATTGCACACATGAAGAATAACAATATACAGCAATATGATGCACCAACGGAAAATGGAGTGTCACCACCACTTCCACGCAGACTAACGAAAAAAATGACAAACACCAGCACGCGCGCATGCGCGCATTCAAACCCAAACTCCGTCCGGAAAAGGTGCCGTTTTGAGCACAGATGCCAGCCAGAGAGTCCTTTTCAGCCCCGTTGTACCCCCACTTCTGCCCGGTAAAAGACCCCACGGCACCAAGACAATATCGTACTGTATGCATACACTCTGTCCCACCATCTTGGATAGGTGTAGCGCCGGATTTGTGGCGACAAGAGAGCCGCCAAGGGCTAAGAAAGCCAGTTTTTCGGACGGAAAGCTGGTAAGTGTACATGACAAAAAACAAGCATTGCACACAAAAAGAGTCACAATATACAGCAATATGATGCACCAGGGCAAAGTGCAGGGTCACCGGCACATGCGCGCACACAAACGAACAAACTGACAAACACGAGCGCGCGCGCATTCGCGCATGCATACCCACCCCCCGCCCGAAAATGGTACCGTTTTGAGAACAGATGTCATCCAAAGAGCCGTTTTCGGCCCCGTCGTACCCCCACTTTTGCCTGGTTAAAGACCCCACGGCACCAAGACAATATCGTACTGTATGCATATACTCTCTCCCACCATCTTGCATAGGTGTGGCGCCGGATTTGTGGCGACACGAGAGCCCCCAAGAGCTAAGAAAGCTAGTTTATCGGAAGAAAGCTGGTAAGTGTACGCGACAAAAAACAAGCATTGCACACAAGAATAACAATATACAGCAATATGATGCACCAGGGCAAAGTGGAGGGTCCTTGGCACATGTGCGCACACAAACGGACACACTGACAAAAACCAGCGCGCGCTCGCATTCGTGCATGCATACCCACCGCCGGCCCAAAAAAGGTTCAGTTTTGAGCACAGATGCCAGCCAAATAGCCCTTTTCGGCCCCGTCGTACCCCCACTTTTTCCCGGTATAAGACCCCACGGCACCAAGACAGTATCGTACTGTGTGCATACACTCTCTCCCACCATCTTGGATAGGTGTGGCGCCGGATTTGTGGCGACATGAGAGTCCCCAAGCGCTTAGAAAGCTAGTTTGTCGGAAGGAAAGCTGGTAAGTGTACGCGACAAAAAACAAGCATTGCACACAAGAAGAATGACAATATACAGCAATATGATATACCAGGGCAAAGTAGAGGGTCGCCATCACGGGGTGTTTTACCGGGCAAAAGTGGGGGTACGACCGGGCGGAAAAGGGCTGTTTGGCTAGCATCTGTGCTCAAAACGGCACCTTTTTCGAACGGTGGAAGGGCATGCGTGCGCGAATGTGCGCTCGCGCTGGTGTTTGTCAGTGCGTTTGTTTGTGTGCGCGCATGTGGCGGGGACCCTGCAGTTTGCCCTAGTGCATCATATTGCTTTATATTGTCATTATTATTGTGCGCCCTGCTTAGTTTTTGGTGCGTACACTTTTCCGGATTTCCTTGCGACAAACTAGCTTTCTCAGTTCTTTCAGGCTGCGGTGTCGCGACAAGTCCGGCGAAACACACACGTCGAAGATTGTAGGGGAGGGAGTATGCATACGGTGCCATGTTGTACTGGTGCCTTGGGGCCTGTAACCCTGCAAAAGTCGGTGCAGAACGGGCCTGAAAACGGCTCTTCGGGGTCCCGTCTTTGCCACGAACCTCACCTTTTTGGCGGTGTGTCGGGTATGCATGCACGTACCCGAACGCGCGGGGGTGTTTGTCAGTGCGTTTGTTTGTGTGCGCGCATGTGACGGGGCCCTGCAGTATGCCTTTGTGCATCATATTGCTGCATATTGTCATTATTATTGTGCGCCCTGCTTGGTTTTCGGTGCGTTTACTGTACCCGATTTCCTTGCGACAAACTAGCTTTCTCAGTTCTTGAGGGCTGCGGTGTGGCCATAAGTCCGGCGCCACACACGTCAAAGATTGTATGGGAGGGAGTATGCATATGGTGCCATATTGGCCTGGAGCCTTGGGGTCTGTAACCATGCAGAAGTCGGGGTAGGACGGGCCTGAAAACGGCTCTTCGGTTCCCGTCTTTGTTCCAAACCGTACCTTTTTGGCAGGGGGTTGGGTATGCATGCACGCACGCGCGCGCGCGCTGGTGTTTATCAGTGCGTTTGTTTGTGTGCGCGCATGTGGCGGGGCCCTGCAGTTTGCCCTTGTGCATCATATTGCTGTATATTGTCATTATTATTGTGTGCCCTGCTTGGTTTTCGGTGCGTACACTGTACCCGATTTCCTTGCGACAAACTAGCTTTCTCAGCTCTTGAGGGCTGTGGTGTGGCCACAAGTCCGGCGCCACACACGTCAAAGATGGTAGGGGACGGAGTATGCATACGGTGCCATATTGTCCTGGTGCCTCGGGGTCTGTAACCGTGGAAACGTCGGGGCAGGACGGGCCTGAAAACGGCGCTTCGGGTCCCGTCTTTGCCCCGAACCGCATCTTTTTTGCAGGGGGTTGGGTATGCATGTACGTACGCATGCGCGCGCTGGTGTTTGTCAGTGCTTTTGTTTGTTTGCGCGCATGTGGAAGGGACTCTGCAGTTTGCCCCGATGCATCATATTGCTTTATATTGTCATTATTATTGTGCGCCCTGCTTGGTTTTTGTTGCGTACACTGTACCCGACTTCCTTGCAAGAAACTAGCTTTCTCAGCTCTTGAGGGCCGCGGAGTCGCCACGAGCCCGGCGCCACACACCTGGAAAATTGTGGGAGACGGTGTATACATACATTGCCATGTTGTCTTGGTGCCTTGGGGTCTGTAACCGTGCAAAACTTTGGGTAGGACGGGCCTGAAAACGACTCTTTGTGTCCCGTCCTTGCCCCAAACCGCACCATTTTGACCGGGGGATGGATATGCGCGCGCGCACGCACGCAGGTGTTTGTCAGTGTGTTTGTTTGTGTGCACGCATGTGGAGGGGACCCTGCATTTGGCTGTGGTGCATGATATTGCTGTATATTGTCATTATTATTGTGCGCCCTGCTTGGTTTTTGGTGCGTACACTGTACCCGATTTCCTTGCAAGAAACTAGCTTTCTCAGCTCTTGAGGGCCGCGGAGTCGCCACGAGCCGGCGCCACACACCTGGAAAATGGTGGGAGACGGTGTATGCATTAGGTGCCATATTGTCTTGGTTCCTTGAGGTCTGTCACCGTGCAAAAGTTGGGGTAGGAATCGCCTTAAAACGACTCTGGGTCCCGTCCTTGCCCAAAACCGTACAAGTTTTGCCGTGGGGGTGGGTATGCGTGCGCACACGCGCATGCGCGCAGTGTGTTTGTTTGTGTGCGCGAATGTTGAGAGGACCCTGCACTTGGCTGTGGTGCATGATATTGCTGTATATTGTCATTATTATTGTGCGCCCTGCTTGGTTTTTGTTGCGTACACCCTAGCAGATTTCCTTGCAAGAAACTAGCTTTCTCAGTTCATGAGGGCCGCGGAGTCGCCACGAGTCCGGTGCCACACACCTGGAAAATGGTAGGAGAGGGTTTATGCATACAGTGCCATATTGGCTCTATGCCTTGGTGTCTGTAACCGTGCAAAAGGTGGGGTAGGACGGGCCTGCAAACGACTTTTTGGGTCCCGTCTTTGCCCCAAACCACACCATTTTGGCCGGGGGGTGGGTATGCGTGCGCGCCCGCGCCCGCGCGCAGGTGTTTGTCAGTGTGTTTGTTTGTGTGCATGCATGTGGAGGGGACCCTGCACTTGGCTGTGATGCATGATATTGCTGCATATTGTCATTATTATTGTGCGCCCTTTTTTGTTTTTTTTTGCGTACACCCTAGCAGAGTTCCTTGTAAGAAACTGGCTTTCTCAGTTCATGAGGGCCGCGGAGTCGCCACGAGTCCGGCGCCACACACCTGGAAAATGGTGGGAGACGGTGTATGCATACAGTGCCATATTGGCTTGGTGCCTTGGGGTCTGTCACCGTGCAAAAGTTGGGGTAGGACGGGCCTGAAAACGACTCTTTGTGTCCCGTCTTTGCCCCAAACCGCACCTTCTTAGCCAGGGGACGGGTACGCATGCGCACATGTGCGCGCGCAGATGTTTGTCAGTGTGTTTGTTTGTGTGCGCACATGTGGAGGTGACTCTGCACTTGGCTGTGGTGCATGATATTGTTGTATGTTTTGTTTTTTTATTATTGTGCGCCTTGCTTGGTTTTTGCTGCGTACACCCTAGCAGATTTCCTTGCAAGGAACTAGCTTTCTCAGCTCTTGAGGGCCGCGGAGTCGCCACGAGTCCGGCGCCACACACCTGGAAAATGGTAGGAGAGGGTGTATGCATAAAGTGCCATATTGTCTTGGTGCCTTGGGGTCTGTAATCGTGCAAAAGCTGGGGTAGGAATCGGGTCCCGTCTTTGCCCCAAACCGCACCTTTTTCGCCGGGGGGGGGGGGGGGGTATGCGTGCGCGCACGCGCGCGCGCGCAGGTGTTTGTCAGTGTGTTTGTTTGTGTGCGCTCATGTGGAGGGGACCCTGCACTTGGCTGTGGTGCATGATATTGCTGTATATTGTCATTATCATTGTGCGCCCTGTTTGGTTTTTGTTGCGTACTCCTTAGCATATTTCCTTGCAAGAAATTAGCTTTCTCAGCTCTTAAGGGCCGCCGAATCGCCACGAGTCCGGCGCCACACACCTGGAAAATGGCAGGAGAGGGTGTATGCATACAGTGCCATATTGCATGGTGCCTTGGGGTCTGTAACCGTGCAAAAGTTGGGGTAGGACGGGCCTGAAAACGACTCTTTGGGTCCTGTCTTTGCCCCAAACTGCACCTTTTTGGCCTGGGGGTGGGTATGCGTTCGTGTACGTGCGCGTGCGAAGGTGTCTGTCAGTGTGTTTGTTTGTGTGCGTGCATGTATGTTTACATACATATACATATACATACATACATGCATACCTGCATACCTGCATACGTACATACGTACATACGTACATACATACATACATACATACATACATACATACATACATACATACATACATACATACATACATACATACATACATACATACATACATACATACATACATACATGCATGCGTACATACATACATACATACATACATACATACATTACATACATACATACATACATACATACATACATACATACATACATACATACATACATACATACATACATACATACATACATAAACGGACAGACAGATAGATAGATAGATAGATAGATAGATAGATAGATAGATAGATAGATAGATAGATAGATAGATAGATAGATAGATAGAGGGATAGAGAGATAGAGAGATAGAGAGATAGAGAGATAAAGAGAGAGACTGAGAGATAGAGAGAGAGAGATAGATAGATAGATAGATAGATAGATAGATAGATAGATAGATAGATAGATAGATAGATAGATAGATAGATAGATAGATAGATAGTAGATAGTAGATAGATATAGATAGATAGATAGATAGATAGATAGATAGATGTAGATAGTATAGATAGTAATAGATAGATAGATAGATAGATAGATAGATAGATAGATAGATAGATAGATAGATAGATGATAGATAGATAGATAGATAGATAGATAGATCCACACTAAAACCAGGCCTTTTTTAATACCAAATTCTTGGCATACATTTCTATTCTTAAAAAGAAGCTTGGTGAAAAACAAATAAAAGAGAAAACACTCCGGTCCCCTCCTCCTCCTTCACCCCCACCACCACCACCAAACTCAGATAGTGCCATGGTCAGACAAAAGAAAAATATGAACAACATGAAAGAGGAAGGTAGAATATCAAGTTAGACCTATAACACAAAAATCTTACATGCCATATTCATATAGGACAAACCAAAACAATATTATAATAAAACTGTGTTTTAAAAACGGTATGTCAGCTAGCATAGTTATTATTATTTTATAATATTTGAAACTGGGTCCTCAGCACACGTGTAGTTGTTGTGGTTCGTGTACGTCTATCCTCGCTTCCCTGTACTCTATCAGTGTGTCTGTTAGTCTGAGAGTCGTACATCTGTCCACTACTTTCTCAAAATAACTGGCGATACAAGAGAAAGAAAGACAGACCGATAGATACATGGACAGAACAGAGACAGACAGACAGAAAGAATATCAAAGAAAGAAAAAAATATAAATGGACATTATCAAAATAATTCTAACTAGGAAAACATGCAAAATACATACAACCTACAGGTGTGTTTTCTTTGTATTCCGGGTGTTTTTCTTTTTTAATGAATTTTGTGTTGATTGTCTCGCACGCGCGCGCGGCGCGCGCGCGTGTCGTGTGTGTGTTGTGTGTGTGTGTGTGTGTGTGTGTGTGTGTGTGTGTGTGTTGTGTGTGTGTGTGTGTGTGTGTGTGTGTGTGTGGTGTGTGTGTGTTTAAGATACGTAAAGAAGACATTTTTGTGGTTGAAACAATTGCAAATACTTTTGTTCTGAATGAGGATTTTGGGAGTACACAGTGATACGTCGCACAACAACTGAAATTAATGTTGGCAAAAATCAAAATGGATTAAAAGGGAGACAATAATACAGTTAAACCAAATATCTTGTTCCTTCCATAGATCTTCCAACCAGAGCAACAAGGGAGACGGACCCTAGTCCCCCTAGCCCCACATAATCATCATTCTATATTATTTTTTTTATCTATTCTTTTATATTCATTTACTCTTTTATACCGAGGATAATGGAATAAGCACTCATGTGCTTTTTGCCATCCAGTTCCCGTGTGTATGCAGTTTTGTAAATCTTGTCATCTGTTCCCACCGGCACACAATGGCCTACTCAAGATTACGAAAAGCGGAACAGGATTTAACATGTACACAAGATGTTGTGCGTGCATTCGCACACTGGCCTCGGTTTATAGTCTCATCCGAAGGACTTTTGGGGAGAGGGAGTCAGCACTGATGTTAACTCCAGGGGAAAAATCCCCTGGGAAAGGGAATCGAACCCGGGTCGTCAAATTGTTAAATTTTATGCATACCAAGAATAAGGCGTATTTCGGGAAGATGTGACAAAGGGCCAGTTTGAATTCCGTCCTACCCCGACTTTTCCATAATAACAGAGCCCAGGACACCAAAAAGAGTGCTTTACTGCACGCTTACACACTTTACTACATCTTTGGTGCGGGTGGCACCGGTCTTGTGGTGACACCACAGCCCAGAAGAGGGCAGTCCGGCTTTAATATAGCAAATTTGTTCGAACGAAAGCTGGTGCAGTGTACGCAATCATACATAGTAGTACATAGAATATTATTGATAGGGGCCTAATATACAATGATTATGATGCACCAGGGCTAAGTGCAGGGCTACCGCCACATGCACACGCACAAAAATACGCAAACACATCCCATGCAAGCATGGGCGTGCATACTCCACCCCCCTACTCCCTCAAGAATAAAGCGTATTTCGAGATGTGACAAGAGAGTGCTGTACTGTATGCATACACACTTCCCTAGCATCTTTCATATGCATGGCACTGGTCTTGTGGCGAGACCACAGCCCCAAAGGAGGCAGCCTAGCTCAATATACGAAGTCTGTGGGACGAAAACTGGTACAGTGTACGCAACAATACATAGTATTACACATAATATTAATGATAATGTACTATATGATGCACCACAGCACAGTGCAGTACCGTCACCACACGCACAAACACAAAAAAACACACAAAAACTAGCGCGCGCACTTATGCACACTCGCATACACAACCCAAGAATAAGGCGCATATCGAGATGTGACAAAAACGCCTGTTTGAGTCTCGTCCTACCCCAACTTTTGCACAGTAACAGAGCCCACGGCATCATGAGAGTGCTCTACAGTATTCATACACACTTTACTATCATCTTTGATCTGCTTGGCGCTGTTCTTGTGGCGACACTCACAGCCCCGAAGAGGGCAGCCTGCCTTGAATATAGCAAATCTGTCAGAATGAAAGCTGACACAGTGTACACAACAATAATAGTGTAAAATAATAGTATTACACATAATATTAATGATAATAATATACAATATGATGCACTACAGAACAGTACAGGGCCATTG